>JARBEQ010159005.1:0-13081 GCA_030265355.1 Tritonia tetraquetra
AAACACACTGAATTCCACGGTGTACATAAACGCAAACAGAATGTACACCGTATTTCGCGGTGTACATAAACGCCACCAATTCTTTTATGTTGTATATAAATTACAACAGGCACCAAAGGAGAGCAAATATATACGGGACCCATCACCAGTGTAGATGTGAAGTCTGGTCTCAGCAGCAAGCATAATTACAGACCTGCTGGAGGAGGATTAATTTTCTGCTTTGGATGCTATCAGATTCATTCAGAAAGGCAAGGGACCACCAACCAATGAAATAAAAGCTTTTCTTGTGCTATAATAAAGAGATCACAATTATATGGAATAAAGTAGAGTTTGTTGATGGAACTGACTGACAGGATCAAAACTATGGGAATATGAGGGTTGGCTTTACTTAGTGAAGTGATACATTGATTTCAAGTCCTAGTGATTACATTTCATTGTCATTGATTTCAAGTGGCTTGCAGGACACCTGAATATAATAGAAATTTGTAATTAAGATGGAGACACTGAATAGTATAACATAGAGTATGATAACATAAGTTATAGTGGGTTAGTCAGAGTACAGTAGTGTTGATCCATATTTAACAAATTCTACTTTACTGGTCTACTATCGCTAAAATAATGCATCATATGTCTCCGAAAAAAACCAAACAAGATTTCCATACATTTTACCTTTCGAGCGGAATTGAAATATGTTCTCTCCTGCGGTGTCTGCAGTCTGTCTTTAGGTACATGAGAAAAAGCTGATAATTCGCAGGGTCTTCCGTATAAATGAAACACTTCAGTTTCAGTCGCAACAGTGAGTCCTTCAGGTATGTCGGCCATTTTGACGCTTTATGTTACTAGACAAAAATACTCTCAATGAGTGTTGTTGCTAGGTTTGGAAAATACATTATAACATATTTATAAAAATTAGGACCTGTGTTCGATGTTATACATTTTAAAAAGATTTTTGAAAACAAATATTAACAATAATATTTTGAATATTGGTATTCATTATCAATCCAACCAATCCCATAATCCATGGTACAAAATGGCAGCCCTCATATAAACATTGAAATGAAAATATTATTTACCGTTGAACTGACATTTGATTACCGATTATGATTTTCGATGAATGTATGGATGTTGTTATGTTCAATTCGCAGTTTTGGATATGGTATGCGTTCACTTAAAGTTTATTGACTCTCGCTGAAGTTCGCCATTCAAATTGTTTTTGTGTGTTTGTGTTTTTTTTCCGAGTATTTTTATTTTATTTTGCAAATTTCGTAGAAAATATTGAAAGTGTCTCTAATTTACGTCAGCGTTATTACAAGTAAGAATAAGAAAATAGACCAGTCGGAAGTATTACGGTCGTAGGTATCTAGATAGACTATCTAGTCTAGTAGTCTACCCTAGTAAAAAAGCTAACCTCTAGTCTAGAAATATGGATCAAACGATGAATGTTCAGAATCATTTGCTGTAAAAGAGCTCTATTATTTTAATGTCAAGTGTATCAGCTGATCATGTTTCATTTCTTTTAGAAAAGGAAAGGGGTGTGAAGGGAACAAGTGACAAACATCACAATTGGATCCTTTCAAGGATCACTCAGATGGACAAGTGGGGCTTCTCGTGTGATATTCAATTGTTGTCCATTCATAAGTAAAATGGTTGTATGCCGTTAGTTATGAGTGCACCGACCCAGCACATCCGTCTTCGGCGTTTGATTTCTTGTCTGAGTTTCCTTCTTGTAGGGGATTTGCTGATCAAGGCTGAAGAGTATCTCCTACCCTTCCATGTCTAGAGCTTTTAGTGCAGCTCTTACTCGCACAATGTTTCCGCCGTGATACACATGGGGTATATCAATTGTCAATAGTGCAGCACGTGCTGCCCCATCCCGTCCTGATAGAGAACACTGGCAAGCCTTGCTTATTTCGCAGCTAGTTATCCTTCATGTCCAAAGGCCACGTTACTATACTATCTGCTACCCTGCTTCAGGCACTACTTTTTTTTCTTGGGCAAGAAACTTTGCTCAGTTTGTTTCTCTTGACCCAGGTGTCAATCCTTCGATCAGAAAGTGACAAATTATCACTTGTCTGTTTAACGCTACTGAAACTGGGTTAAGCTCCAGCCTTATGAGCTTAAAAGGCATAAAGGACATAAAGGGCTACTTTACTTGGTCAATAAATGTTTTAAAACTTGAACACTTGCAATCTTACTGCTAAGGAATAACATGTTTGCTTAAAAAGTTAATGCCTTCATTTTCTATGCAGAGATGTTTTCCAATTTCTCCACCTTTTTTGTGAAAGAACTAGGACAGTTTGGTCTGTTCACCTTGTCCAGACGCCAGCATTATAAATGCCTAAAAAAATTGCCTTTTACAAAAACACTGTGATGCACATTTTATCACTTACCAGCTGAACTTACTTAAGAATGCTTTAACCTCAAACGTTGTACAAAAGTCATGATAACCAGGCCATAAATAAAAATAGCTCTAGCCTTAATTTTAAACATAGACCAGTGATTGTAAGCAGTTAGTTCACTATTCCCCCAGTTTAAGTTTTCCTGTTTATATTTGAGAAATCATTAAAGTTTTTGTAGTAATGTTACAGAGTTGTAGAGAAATGTTGTTTCAAGCACAGTTGATTGATCACTCATGTTTGACTTTTTAATTAATAATATAAAGGTATTTGTTGTCCTTAGCCATGACTGACTAACTATCGAGATGAATTCACTCTTCTTGGAAATGGAACTAGGCTTAAAACCAGAGACTGAATATATAATGTATTCATGATCAGTTGTGGTTTGTTGGTGGGTTGTTTCCTCTGGTATTTGTGAAAAGAAACAAAAATCTATATCAAGTGACTGTTGTGAAAATTTTATTCACCTGTGTTCTCGGATTACTTTTTTCCTCAAAGTGAGTAGTCATAATGGGAAGCTGTGTGTGCAAAGATAAAAACCAAGAGCAGCCCATTACCCAGGCAGAGGATAGTGACAGCAGCTTTCGTTGCGTTCTCAGACATAGAGACCATAGTCAGCACAACAATCCCTCGTCTACTATATCAGAGTCCTCCGAACATCGTAGTCGACATCATCACCACCACCATAGATCTCATCATAATCAACAGGTAAGAGCATACACATTTTTTTTCCTTTTTTGAAATTTTATTATCTTTGAATTACTGATTATGGAGATTTTGCTGAAAGTATGGATTTTGTACAGAAAGTGGGTAGTGATACAGATAGTACAGTCATTGCGGTGAATTAGACATTTACAAGGCATACATTACGATACTGTTTATAGCAATAATAATGTTGTGATATGATTACATTCACAATAAACGTTTGTGAGCAGATTTTTAATAAACCCATTTCCATCACCTTGCCTAAGTGCATTCTAAAGAAAATTCAGATTAATCCAATTTATGGGGCAGTTTACCATACTGGTCTTAATTAATTGATTTGGGAACCAACAGTGCAAAGAAAAATGTTTTTGTTTTATTTTGTTATCTAAACCACATCATATTATACCCCCAAAGAGTGTCATGGCCAGCTCGGTGTCCAGTATTGCTGATCACAGGGGTGGAAAAACTGAGATACGGCAAGCAGGTGATCAGCCCACTGTAAAAATTTGTAAGATATTAAAATGTTCTAAAAGCTGACATGTACAGAAACAACTGCCAGGCTGCTATCTATATCAGTCATTGACCGTTACGTGATTAGCTAATCAGAGCTGGCTAAACTTGCTGACCATGCATTCCTATAGAGATTGTTTTGGGTGTAACATTTCCTCAGCTAACAAACAGCACACAAATTGTAACATTGAGAACTGAAAGTGCCCGGTGCTCGAGAAGCAGCGGAACGGGGCACTCAGGCGAAACAGGCAACCCGGCGACATTGCCCTATGAGGTCCGTGAGATCTTTGATTTTCATGAATTATGTCCCTTGATCTTGGAAACCTTGAACGTGACCCATGGACATATTTTATTGGTCAATTTTGGTTGTTTATTTGTTAGTCTAGGGCCATAAATATAACTACTATCCAATGAACACTGACGATGAGTTACAACGTGTTTGTTAACATTTATTTTGCATTTCTTTCCTTTTTTTATTGCTGAGATACCGGGCACTCAGGTGACTGCAATTTAGTTGGCGGGCATCTTGAGTGACAATTTTGATAGGAAAAAAATATTTTCGTCTGAAAATCAGGCACTCAGGCAAAACAAGCATTCAGAGGGAGGGCACTCTTGCGAAATTGTATTGTCAATAGTCACACACCATCATGTCAAAATTCCACTGTTTTAAGAAAATATGAAAAATAAATTTATGGTTTGCTCATGTAAAACTAGAAGGCTTTCTATTTGTAGTTTATAATTATCAAAGACAGGCCAATAAACAAATTACTGTAGCCCTTGAGGGTACCCCCTCAGCTATTGATAAAAACTGGGAGGTTCTACCACTGTGGGTGGCATGACTACTTTGATTGATTATTTAAGAATACCGGCTGTTGGCAAAATTTCTAATGGAGACCTCAGAATTCTAATAAAAAATTGTCATGTCTTTCTTTCTTATCCAATTCCCTTTTACCATGACAGTGTAGGGCCAGCACTATGAGTGCTGAATTTCTCTGGATCAAGATATTAAGCCAAGCAGGTGATCAACCCACTGTGACCTTTGTGGTAGGAATTAATTTTGCCCGGACAGCGAGCGGCGTTGCAGTCTACTCTTATCAATTTTTAACTGCCATGGGTTCTTTAACGTGCGCAGTCATGTGCGTTGATATTTAGCCAAAAACAGTGGGACTGATTTTATAGGTACACAGTTTGCAGTGTTCACTGTCAATACATGATTGTTTCATAGTACAGTCGGCTCTGCTTAATCGCAATCCGGTTAATCATAAATGCCACTTAATTACAACTTTTTCCAGGAAACAGAATTAATTCTATATAAAAGTCACTGGTTAATCGCAACTCACTTCGGATAATCGCAAAGCCGTTGACACCTTGCTTCACAATTTCTGTCAGCTTTTTTCTGCTTTCATATGTTGCTAAACGATAATCGCATGTCTCCATTGTCATTAGCTAACAACTGTAACGATACAAGAGCCATTCACTGATTATAATGGGTGTAGCAGACAGCTGCAGCCATCTCATTAAGTGGCGCTGCTAGCCCACAGGGAATGACAACACATGTCGCCTATACTGTCCAGTGCAAATGATCTCATCACTGGAGACATGAGTCACGGCTCATAAACTTTGGAGGCAAGGTCGCCGAGTGGTCTAGACAACAGACTTCCATGGCGAGGGTCGTGGGTTCAAGTCCAGCTTCAGGCATGTCATTTTTTCTTTGGGCAAGAAACTTGACTCCGTTTGCCTCACTCGACTCAGGTGTAGAAATGGATACCAATTCTCAAACGCGTCTTGGGAGAGTATTCTGTGATAAGCCAGCATCCTAGACCAGCACTTGTCCGCTTCACGCTACGGAAACTGGGTTAAGCTCCGGCCCTTTGAGCCTTAAAGGCTCTTAAGGACATACTTTTACTTTCATAAACTTTTAGCGGCTGGCCATTAGATCGTCTTTGATTACACAATCAAAAGAGTTTCAGCCTCTGTGCTAGTGAGGACAAATCTAACAAAAGTTAGGGTGGCTATAATCTTGTGTCTGTGAACTCTCTGATGTCTGTCACCTGTGACAGAAAATATCAAAGAGGATGCGGCATATCATTTGCTTGGATGATTTTAATGAATGCATAGACCTAGTGGTTAGTGTGGGAGTGATTCTGGCATTATAAGAGAGGTGCAATAGTCGTCAAGTAGTGAAATGACCCTAAATTACTGGGCCCACAGCCAACTACGGTTCACAATTTCGGATAATCGCAAAACATTTGCTGCACCTGTCGTGTTGCGATTAAGCAGAGTCAACTGTAGATAGTGTAGTTAATTTGTTATGAAAACAAAACTAGGAATTTAGCATTTTGCTTATTACTAACTCCGAAACACGTGTATCTCATTTAAGTATTTATAATCGTGTTTTGATTAAGCCAGCCATTCATGGGGCTGTTGTTTGACTGAACTTTCCTCTCCAAATCTTTCCTCAAATCATTTTTACAGGGTCATGAATCATACCGGCATATCCAAGAAGCAGATAAGGACAGAGTGGATCGTCTCGTGTTGAAGACATTATCTGCTATCCGAACACTGGTTGACAAGTTAGTATATTTTTTATATGGTATGAAAAAACTATGTTGCTTGCTTGTGTCCTTTTCTTCTTTTTTTTTTTTTAAGATTATTGTTTTAAGAGGATATAGACAGATGGATTACTTTGACATAATGATTGATTTTTAAAGTCACATGTATTTTGGATATTGTAGCATTGAACTGTTATACAATATAGTCGTTCTGTGCCTTGGTATTATTTTAAGATAAGCTACAGTCTCTTATAGTATATCATTATTTTTTTCTGAAATTGTAAGATACATTGACTGATAAGTCTTCATGAAGGAAGACCCTTTTACCACCTATTTATGCAGACTGTAGTAGTTATTATATTTCCAGGTAAAGTTAGGTAACGCTGTTGACATTGTGATAACAGGCATGAACAAAATAGCCACGTGTGACAGTGTTAAGGGACTTACGTGACAATACTCTTATGTTATTCACCCCACAAACCATGCCTTAAAAGTCTGCTACAAAATATTATTCTATTCAAATTTCTTGTCAGTAAATGATATTTGTCCATTCTCCAGTGCCCAAGAGCCTCCTTTGGCTATGCTCATCCTTCACAAAATTGCCGATCTTGACCAGGGGTGGCTGACTGTTGTGAAATCGTTAATACGAGTCATCCCGATGGAAGACCCCCTCGGTCCAGCAGTTATAGCATTATTGTTGGACGAATGCCCCTTACCTGCTAGGGTGAGAGAAATGAATTAACATTCTGTGTAATGTGATATTCCCTTATTTCTATTACTCTTTCGTTGATGAAATAGCTGTATACCTATTATTTCATTTTGTCTAGTAATTAGATCTTATCAGTTTAAAAAAAAAAAAATTTCCTTTGAACTTGAAACCCTCTTAGCAAGTTGCGATGTGATTTTCACAAAAATTTATTGAATGAATGCCTTGTGTGGCAAAATCTGCTCAGTTATCTTATAGCTGAGTGGTCTAGCACCAAAGCAACAGTACTGTTATGGCCAAAACTCGGTCTACAGCTAAAGATTTGGGTACAGTGAGCTGACCACCTACTTGCCTTGATCCAGAGTTTTTTCCATGGATCTCTGTGTGACATTCCATGGCAGTGATATGCTTTATGGATGAGGAAAAAAATGTACCCAAAATGGTTATCCAAACATTACCTACTGTGTTACTTTATTGGCCTATGATTCTTATTTTGGTAAATCAACCATAAACAGATTTGACATAGATTAGGTTATGGTTGCAACCTTAGAATTAAACAGCATCAGATAATCCATGAATTGTATTATAAACATAAATTGAATAAAAGGGGAGCAGGCACTAGAAATGATAAATGTAAAGATGGTCAACAAACCGCTTTCTTCTTCTGTGGCTAATAATGTCCTGACACATCCACATTTTCCATCTTTACTTGATACTTTATAGATAATATATCAGTGTCCAGCATGAAACATTTTCTTGTTACCTTCCCTAACAGGACGCCTTGGTGGAGTTGAGAAAACATCTAAATCTCGGGGGAGCCGGTGCCGGTCCTACCTATACGAAGCCGTGCCAGCAACGTAACATCTGTGTGCTGCTGGGATTTCTAGCCGAAAAATTAGCAGGTTTGTGAAGCATTGTTCTATTTATGTATTAGGGGAGGAGGTGCCAATAGCGGAACGAATAGCATGCTGAACGAGTCACGGAAGTCAAGTGACATCAGTCATGGTTAGTGCTTGGATGGGTAACCACTGCTAAGTACCATGTCCTGATCATGCTGGGGTACGACACTTAACTCTGCTTACCTCACTCGACTCGGGGTGTTAATGGGTACCCGTCCAGGGGTGGCAACTGATCCTGTCAGAATGCTAGTGCTAAAGTGCCTAACTCCTCACACTGTATACTCCCCATGGAGTTGAGAAGGACACAGGGTGGGTTGGCTTTTGTCATTTGTCAGCTTAATGCCACAAATGGGTTTTTTTCATAATATATATTTTTCTTCCTTCTCTCTATTAATGTCATGGTTTTCCTATAGTGTTTGTTTTGGATTGGCAGGCCCGCTTATCCCAGGAACAATAGTTCTTAATCTTATTTATTATTCCCTTTTTCTCAGGACCAAACAGTGTTGCTTTGTTAACCAAAGACGTATTGAAATTTCTAATTGACCACATAGTAAGTATTTTATAAGTTGTTTGGTATTATTTATCAGATAAATAGCTAGTAGCTTGAGAGGAAAAATGATTATCTTAATCTTCTTTCTTATCCAATTCCCTTTTACCATTAAAGTGTAGGGCCAGCACAATAAGTCTGGATTTCTCTGG
The DNA here is from genome assembly GCA_030265355.1 of Tritonia tetraquetra. Classification (NCBI taxonomy): domain Eukaryota; kingdom Metazoa; phylum Mollusca; class Gastropoda; order Nudibranchia; family Tritoniidae; genus Tritonia; species Tritonia tetraquetra. The sequence continues at coordinate 8,468 of JARBEQ010159005.1, forward strand.
ATCAAGATATTAAGCCAAGCAGGTGATCAACCCACTGTGACCTTTTGTGGTAGGAATTAATTTTGCCCGGCCTTGCGGCCTACTCTCATCGCAACGTGCACACAGGACCTACGAGTTTATCATCCGTCTCCAATAGGACTAGGTTCTTGATCCCACCTACCTGAATAGGATCAGGAGAATGGCATATAGGTTTTCACTGAGTTTAACGGAGAAAAATAACCTGACACTGCCAGGAATTGAACCATGTACCTTTCGCTTCTGAGGCAAGAACTGTACCTCTGCGCCACTGGGATCCCTGATTATCTTAATATGTATCCTAATTGCGTATCGCCAAAACTGAGTTTTTAAGATGTTGTGTTTGTTTTTTCTTTCCTTAGGATCCACAGCATCATCCCGTCGTTATTTTACATTCAATTGTGGCTTTGGAAAAATTTGCTCAAACCAGTAAGTTGACTTTGTTGTTTGATTAATTTTTTTTAAAAGCTTTGAGTTTTGTTTTGTTATTCAAACCGCATTATACCCCTGAACACAGTGCTGGAAGAACTTTGGATCAGGTAGATAAGGCAAGCAGGTGATCATTCCACTGTGCTCCAAACCCTGAATTGCACAATGAGCGTCACATTTTTAGGTGTTGCCCAAGTTTTGGCCATAACAACATTTACTGTTGCCTTGGTGGTAAAACTCTCAGCTACAAGAAACCTGAGCAGATTTTGCCGCATAAGGCTAAAAAAAAAAAGCTCTGAATACGATAACGTTTTAAGGATGTCCACAAGATGAGAATTGGTCACAATGTTGACAGGGTGAGACCAAAGTCTAGAATACTCAACCAAAGGAAAGGGATGACCAGCAATGGAACATGGAAACTTGTTAAATATTTTTTTCAACACAGTAAAGTCATATCAAGGTGGTTCAATAGGATGTAAAATTGTATGTGAATGTCCAGGGCAAAGCCTTGACAATTCTGAAAGTGAGTTAAGTGAGTGGCTTACCCATGAATTCAATCCATAGACATTTATCTGTAATAGATCTTACCTGTTGTGTTAGATACGACCTTTCTGTTAGAATAAACCTCTGTTCATTATGTATCCATGGATTCTATTGTAACCTTGCACCGAAAGGTACTAAAAGGTTATTGATAAAGAAAGAAGAAAGAAAGGATTCTATTGTCCATAATAAAAATACTATAGTCAAACTTTCAACAACCCAATCAGGACCTAGAGACTGTTTCCCCATTCATGTATTAATGACACTAATCCACATATTTGAGAGGTCCGTGGATTAGAATCCTAGCCGATCAACGGGCTTTTTCCCTGACTGTGTGGGTTCAAATCTTATCGGAAATGGACTATAAACATGAGGTCTAGCCTCTAAAAGTGCCCGAAAGAGGCATAAAACCAATAGCTTTTGAACTTTTGTCAGGCATTTATAGTTTTTGGGGTTTTTGAAAATCTCCTCATGATGTTGAGGAGGATACAGGAGTGCAATGGCCTGCTGGAGATAAATGATACATTGTAATTGTAAATGGAATGAAGAAAGGATGGAAAATTAACCATAGAAGAAGAAAAGTGGAATGTCGAAAGTAGGAATCGAACCCACACCAGCGTGTACTACAACACTGCCTAGCCAGAGACAGAGCCCGCCGCTCTACCAATTGTGCTACCTCGTCACTCTACGGCGGGCTCTGTCTCTGGCTAGATGGTGTTGTTGTACACTGGTGTGGGTTCGATTCCATTCATCCAATTTCATGTACATGCAATTGTAAAGCGCAGAGAGCATGATGAATTTTGTGGATATGCGCTATATGAATGCTGTGCTTTACTTTATATCTCTTCTGATTCCTTTGTTTGTTTTTACCCAGGTGAAAACAAACTGACCATCAACAAAACACTCCAGCACCTTCCTGTACATCCGTTGTTACGATTGGAGCAATGGTACCAACGGGACAATGACACGTCTCCCATGGGCTACAGTCGGAGGGAGGTTGGCTTCTGTGCCTCCTGGTGTCTTGACAACTTGTGTTAGTGTTTTCTATAGCTGTTACATTTTTTTGACTATGGGAGTTACTGCATGGATAACTGGCTTGTGGTGGCCAAGCGTTTATAGCGACGTAGCTATTTATTCATGGCGTTTTTTCACAATTTATTTTTCTTCCTTCTCTCTATTAATGTCCTGGTTTTCCTAGAAGAGTATTGATAGACAGGGAATCTAGGATCTATTCCCTGATCATTTGTTGGGAAGGACACAGGATAATAAGCCATGGTTGTACCGTGGTGAAATGTCAATAATTCTGACAATTAAAATAGAGCGAGCAATTAGACTGGACCAGTGTAAACACTTACTCTATTTCAATTTTTACTATTTCCGACAAGACGCCCCAACACATCTTGGCCCACCCTGTCTAATTCCATAGGATGACATGCACCCATGCAAAGTACAAAGCAGGAACTATACCTGTCAAGAATGGGATGGGAGTTATCTGTCATCTTCTATTTAGGTGCAAATAAAGTACAGTCGACTCCGCTTAATCGCAAAATGATGGGAGCAGGAAATCTTTTGCTATTAACCGAAGTTGGTCGTGGGCCCAGTAATTTAACATCATTTCACAACTTGACGACTAGGTATGTCTGTTGGAGTATATATTCTTTCTGTTTTGTATAGATAGCTTTGTCCTCTGAGTTTCACAGACTTTGGACAGTCATGAACATGTTTTTTGTATTTTAGGTTTTTACAAAAAATATTTTCTGTCACAGATGACAGACATCAAAGAGTTTACACACACAAGATTATGGTCACCTTTGCTTTTGTTAGATTTTACCTTACTGGCAAAGAGTCTGATTAAGCGACTTTTGCTATTGAGCGGAGTCGACTGTACATCCTGTCATTGATTTTTTTTTCAGTTACTTCCCTTTACATGTGATGAGAATCTTCCTGAGTAGATGGCCTATTTGTGTTTTTGTATATATCCATTCTGTAGTTTATGGTGAAAGTTTTTACACTCTTGGCAACTCATTATAGGTCATATCTAATACGGGACCCCATAGTTGATTGTAGTATGTTCATACCCTCTGAAGTTATCAGAAAATTGTCATTGTTTTGATTTTTACTCCAACTCAATAAGAGATGTTAGTGAAAAGTAATAAAACGTCACATCATATTGCTTACTGCTAGAGATGAGGCTTTAAAAAAAGGATTCATTTTCATTTAGCTTGTAATACCTAATTATTTTTTTCTTCTTCTTTTCCTTTTCAATGGTTGTGGTGGACCACAGTTGTAATAGAGGTGAGTTGTTTGTTTTGTTAAATAGGATGTTGTTTTTTCTTGTTAAGAAAATGATGCATCATTTTAACCTATTCCATCCTAAGGCTGGTCACGGTAACTACCTTCTGAACCCTAAACCAAGGGAAGGAACTCTATTTTGGCAAAGAGTGATTTTTAGAAATAATAATTTATGTCTATAATATGAAAGAAACAGTAACCATCGTGTAGAAATGAACTTTCCAAAAATATATAGTTTTAATGGGTTTATCATGAAAAAAAATTGAAACTTCCAAAAATTCTCGCATTCCATCAATCTTGGCTGTTTTTCCCATCACTTTCACCCTCCAAACTGTCACTTTCACTAGTTATATAATTTTTATAGTTTTTCCCCATCACTAATATCTAGATTAGACTAACTTTTGCCTTCCTACATCTCCTTTCTTTCTTATCCAATTCCCTTTTACCATTACAGTGTAGGGCCATTAGTGCTAGATTTCTCTGGATCAAGGTATTAAGCTAAGCAAGTGATCAACCCACTGTGCCCTTTTTTGGTAGGAATCAATTTTGCCCGGCAGCAGATTTTTAACTGCCATGGGTTCTTTAACGTGCGCATCATGCACACAGGACCTCCGAGTTTATCGTCCGTCTCCAATAGGACTAGGTTCTTAATCCCACCTACCTGAATAGGATCAGGGGAATGACTTATAAGTTTTCACCGAGTTTCACAGAGAAAAATACCTGACACTGCCAGGAATCAAACCATGTACCTTTCGCTTGAGAGGCAAGAACCGTACCTCTGCGCCACTGGGACCCCCTACATCTATGTAAAGTATGTTTCGTAAAGGTCGTATCAAAGGCGGTTCATTAGAACTTATGAAAATTCCACATGAATCTCCAGGGCGCAGCCATGAAACTCTGAAAGGTCCAAAGCGAGGCGTGAACCCGTACCTCCGCATCTAAAAGGAAAGTGATTAAACCACTGCGCTAGGGATACCCCTATAATATATAACTGCCTGCTCAATGCTTGACACACAACACAATGCAGATAAAGATATGATGTGTGTGCTGTGCAGGTGATACTCAAGCTATTTGTTTCAACTTTCAGGGTCGTTCATTCTCCTATGAGCAGCTGGACCACTCCCATTTGAACGTTATGCTGAATAGTAATGATGTGAGCGAGTACCTAAAGATTTCTGCTGACGGCCTTGAGGTAGATAACTTTGCTTTTTTATCTTGTGTTTTCCGCACCCCTTGTTCTTTTTTCACGCTCTCTTACTTTCCCTCTCACGGGCTCCCCCTTCTTTTCCCCTGTTGGTATGACTTTCGTCACGGTGGTCATTGCGCCGTTGTCTGGTA
>JARBEQ010159337.1:0-12647 GCA_030265355.1 Tritonia tetraquetra
CATGTTTGAATAGATACATATTCTACAGTCAGTGACATTACCATGTTGGAATAGATACATATTCTATAGTCAGTGACATTACCATGATTGAATAGATACATATTCTACAGTCAGTGACATTACCATGTTTGAATAGATACATAGTCTATAGTCAGTGACATTACCATGTTTGAATAGATACATATTCTATAGCATGGCCGAAATACATCAATACTCTTTTCTTTTTTTCTCTCTCTGTCGTCGCCTTATGAAAATTTATGAACATGAATTTTGGGCGAGATTGCTGATGCTATATTTATAGTCTTTGGCATATATTTTTTTAAACTCTGAAACAGACCCTGTCTTACCGTAATATGTTTTACCGTATTATGTAATCAAAGAAGGCGCAATAAAATACAAATGTGTTCACTGTGTTTGCACACAAAAAATCTTGTGCTTTTTATTATAAGTGATCACAACCGGTTTGTTGTCCGTGTACATAAAAAAAATCATGTTACTGCAATACGATATTGTGAAAAGTACACTCTATTATTTTGCATTGATATTTTGGGGTTATCTAAGATGTTTTTTCAACCAAACAAGACGCACCTGAAATCGATTTCATTCAAATGGAAGCCTTCTGGTATCGATACATGAATCGTTAAGAAGAACGGCTGTAGAGCTTTGAATTGCTCGAAACACCAGAAATAAAAATATGGAAATTGGCGAGAGGAAATCATGATGGAGAAGGATTTTTGATGATTTTGACATGGATGTCACACAAAGATGCATGCGGAAGTCGCTTCATCACGATTGCAATTGTTCATTCCTTTTTCATAGATTAAGCACCCGCCTTTGATATAAGATAAGATAAGATAAGATTAACTTATTTATCCATTTCTGGAAATTTGTACAGGGAGTTGCAATTTATATTTCAATACGCCATATAGACAAATGATAATAATAGTAACAATAACAATAATACCTAGCACCTCTCTAGCGCACAACACATGACAAGGTCATCACTCTGTGATATGACCTTTAATGTGATGCCAAGGGCGTAAAACTGACAATTGTTAACTTCTTTCTTTGTAATGGCACAATAATGTCGTTATGTCAATTAACAGGGTAATCACTTTTAAATGATTTCCTCTGAAATGGAGTTGTTAACATCCGAAATTATGATACTGTAGAACTTTAAAACTTAAAACCTTTAACCCTAACAGTTATTGCTTTGTATTGTTTTAAAGTTGATGACTTTATTTATCAAGACACTTTGATTTACAAGTGCACGCCAACTATCAGACAAATAACTACGAAAAAAGGGGAAAAACACACTTTGTATTCACGTCTGACAGTACTATAAGTAACATCATATGAGTGAGGCATCGAGGCATATGATAATAATTTAGATCGAAGTAATGGCCTGTACTTGGTTCTTCTTTCTCATCCTTTTGCCATTCCAGTGTAGGGCCAGCACTATGAGGCCTGTGCTTGGTACGACCGTATAATGCCCACAATACGATCATTTGGTTTTTTATATGTTGTCGCGTATAAAGCAGACTACTTACATGGTGCCAACGTATAGCATATGAGAGCAAAAGGCACGGTGTATTTTTAGTTGGCCAATCTATGCAGTATTTCAACTACCAATGTCTACAGTGTGGGTGGAGGTCGGTGGGCGGGGTAGGTGTTGCGGGTACACGTTATATTTAGCATATGATTACAAGGTGTCAACACAATCCAGGAAGCAGCATTGAGGTTACGTCAACATGAGTGGACGATATATTGATCAATAGATAATAATCATTATCAAATCCACATGCGTTAGCTACGCAAAGGGGTGTTACTTTCCAGTCGCAAGTCCTAGACAAAATATACCGCTACAGAAAATGTCACAACAAAAACTTCCCATAGTGAAATGGCTTCCTTGGGGGGACACGTGACGAGAGCCGTCAGAGAGCCAGTTCTCCGAAAAATTGTATGTCGATGGAGACAAACAAGGAACCTGAAATGCGAACAGGGAGAGAAAATTTGTAGGTGCCAGAGCAAGAGAAATTTTGGAGGCCGTTCCAAACGTGTGCAGTGACTTAGACTATACAAAATATATTAAGATATGTTTATGTTCAACAGTCTTCATTAATCACTAAAAGACGATATTGATCAACCAGTCACTTTGATTTTTCATCCACCTCGCCAGATGGAATCGTGAGGTACTTCCAGAGGAAGCTGAGCTTAGCAGTAATGTTTTTCGCAGCATTGATTCGGGTGGTGAGAGAGTTATACCGGATCAAGTTTGATGACACAAGAATTAGGTTGTCCTAACTACACACAGGCCCGTTTTGAGAAAATCAGGTTCAAAGTTTAAGATCTTTTTTTTAAATAACACAGGTGTGATAGTAATTTTCAGAGCATTCCTCAACGGATACAAAACAGTTCTAATTACAGCTCAGTTATTAGAGCGTGGGCTCTGTCTCTGGCTATGCGGTGTTGTCGTACGCCTTGATGTGGGTTCCATTCCTACTGTCGATATCCCACCTTTCTGCTTCTATGGCTGTTTTTCAGTATTTTTCTGTCACTTTCACATTTTCCATCCTTGCCAATATCAGGATTTTGCTTCACAATATCAATTGGACATGGCAAAAATGCTGATAAAATTTCTTTAGTCTCCAAGTCTGTCAAACGGTATCCAAGGAGAAGATTTCTATCCCCAAAATAGCATCTTCTGGGTCGTCTAGGTTTAGAATCATTACTCAACTAGCCAAAATTAGAATTTTAATTGCAAAAGGTGTGAATGTTTACTTGTTTTATCATCAAACAGTATCTTCCCACCAAGTAAATTGATATATTTGGCGTAGGTAGCCTGAAGGACCTGCGCTGCACGGCTGCCTTCACGCGAGAAGTCGGCGTGCCCATCTGAGTGATCGAGAGAAGAAGAAGAAGAAGAAGATATATTTGGCGCGTTTCCGATGTCAGCTGTCGTCGAGGCTCAATACATTGGAAAGCAAAAATGACCCCAAAACATTCTGATTCATTGAAATCTGTCCTCCTAGTTATTTGTTACCACCGTGGTTTAGTCAAATAATCTATCAAGAAGATAACCTTGGGCGAATTGTCACGTCATTTGGCATTGTAGCCAGGGGAAAACATTTGTGGAAAAAAACGTGTTTCTTGGGAATCCATCCTCATTTGGTTTTCACGCCTGCGCATTCTCTTTGTCTAGTTCTATTCGTGGAAAGTATTGAAAAAAAACGCACCATGGCTTTATGCATCACACAGTAGGCCCAGTTCACACAGGAAGATGAATCGCGAAACTCGAAAAATATGTAAACAAAAGCGGTAACAAAGATTTGAACTGTCTCACGTTAGAGGTATTAACAACACAACCATTTTGCTCATTGGTAAAACTTAAGGATGAAATTGCTTTTATTTTTATTACCTAAAATAAGTTGTGACAAATTCAAGTCACTGATTATTTTACGTTTACAATCTGTGTGTTTTCAATAAATGTGTATTACTTTGACCCAAGATCATCTACATTAAGATATTCAACTCAATTACTTTTACCGATGACGAATGAGAGTCATGTCCCTTAATTATCGAGTGTTCCCATAATTCTTTTATTGTTTTGGCTCGTTCAATACTCGATACAAAATTGTATGGGCGTGATACATTCTTTTATAAAAATTATATGAACAAAAAAACATCACACCAAAATCATAAAATGAGTTCACAACTAGATCAAAATCAAGGTGCAAGGGAAACTACTCTTAAAATTTCCTCACCCAGTATATAGTGCAATACGCCGAGTTGGATATCTTATTGTAGGTGATCTTTACCTTGGACGATGCAGAGAAAATGCTTTATTGCGTAACTAACTACAACACAGTTCACACGTGACGCCGAAACGCGACACGAAAAGTGGGCGTGTCTATTGTTTCCATTAACGTCGCCATAACTGTGACGCTGCTCAAATCTATGTTACCACTTTTCTTTACATGTATGTCACGTTTCGGTTTTTCACGTTTCGGTTTTCGTGTTTCGTCTTCCTATGTGACCTTGGCTTTACGTAGGGGGCGCTGGGGTAGTTTCACACCATACTTAAAGAGTTCTAACCATGTTGTTAGAGATAGTCATAACTTTATTTCTTTATTTATCAATAACCTTCTTGTACCTTTCGGTGTAAGGTGCATGCCAATTTCTTTGAATCAATTTGGTTCGGGCAAGTAGGAAATTACCCGAGTGTGTCCTGGATAAATGGCGGGGCTGCCACCTGTGACCTCTTTGTCTGGATCTTCATTTGAGGCCTTCCCAATATGGCTGTACCTGTTTGGTAAAACCCTCAACGTCATTAGACCACTGAAGCCTCTCCACCACAACAAGGTGGGTCACACAGGAGAGAGATAATCATAACAAACACAGCAAATAATCATACATATTAGCTTCATCTTTCATCGCCACAGTCTTAAAAATAAAAGTAACATTCTGTAATTGCAGACTTTTTAATTTGCAATTTTATTTTGTTACAAAATATATTACAAGAACAATTCCACACCCTTTTAAATAACTAACTAAACTCACGTACAAAGTAAACATAAAGAAACAAACTAGCGATGACAATAGCATAAATAACAAAGAAAAAGGTATTCACAGTCACACAATATTTAAAACAAAACAAACAACTGAAAAACAGAGTCCTTATAAGGGTGTAAAATTACCCCACCTACCCCTACACTTGGAATTGGGGCGTTTGAGAAAAATCGTTGAAGGTTTGTATCGAAATAAAAACATAAAACTCAAATTACTTTTTCCCCACCGCTTTTTGAGACTCATTTTCGGTCAGAGATCGTGAAACACCTGGTCTACATGCATGGTTTCAGCTACTATGAATGCCAAGATCAACAAAATATGATTAACTACGTGCTTCCCTTTTGGTAGTTCATCACACTCTATCTCTTTAAGTAGATTGTGAAATTGTGTTCTTTTGATTACGTCGTCAGCCTATGAAATCCTTTATTCCAATATTATTTTGATATTATTATGAACATCGTTGAAACAGAATTCCTTTAAATATTGACTTGGCATTTTTGTCATCAATACTTTATTGGGGGGTATGATCAAATAATTTTTGCTCGTGATTTTTCGTTTATCTTATGCACTCGATCGTATCACGAATTACTCCCAAGGTCGCAATTTCGGGATGCGACCATGTGCAAATAAACAAGGTTGAAGCGGGCAATTGATTCATTTGTCACTTTCGGGATAGGTTGCTGGTCTTTCAGTTTCCCGGGTCTCAAACGAGAGTTTCTACATCTGGGTCGAGTGAGTCAAAGGGAGAGAAATTCTCGCCCAATTAAAAAACGAAGCACCTAACGTGGGACTCAAACCCACGACCCCCACACCATGTAAATCTGCTGTCCTAACCACCTCGACATCTCACCTCCTCGTAGTTTTGTTGACCTGATTTGATGCTAGATTCTATTCATCAGCCCAACACTCCAAAGCCCATTAAACGTAATCGTATTTTCCAGTTTGTTTTTTTTGTTTGTTTGTTTGATCGAGCCCCATTAATACCGCACAGCAGTGTTGGGGCCAGCCCTATGTTCAGGCATGAAAGGCGCACAAGATACCTGTCATAAATGCAAGAACCCCGACCACCAAACACGACTGAACATAGAGCCGGAAACTCTTTGGATCAGAGAGTTTCAGACAAGTAGGTGGTCAGCCCGCAATGTCCACAACTTCTTACTGGCACCGTGAGCAGCACACTGACCAGTATCAATCAAAGACGGGCCAATAAATAAATTGCTGTGGTCCTTGTCTCTGACTCCCTCAGCTATTTATAAAAACGGAGTTCTACCACTCTGGGCATATTTTCCAGTACGCTGCTTAAAAGCTTTTCTCCAAAGGCATTATATTGAAAGGCGTTTCATTCTTCATATATACTGAAAGCTTCATTCAGTGAATCGAACGAGACAATCGAGTCTCTTCCACAGCTAAGCGGCGCGTAGCGTTTTACAATTTCGTACAGCAACACCAGGTCGTTTGGAAATTGCTACAAAATTCCTATACCGCGAGAAATGTGACGCGATGCTTAAGTGTTCCCGTAGCCTGCATCAAGTCTACTTCTTACTTTCACTATTTATCTACAATATTATTTCACTACAAGCCTACTTTTCGTCATGTTTTGAAAACGGTCTTTCGTTCTTGTCATTCGTAGAATCAATGATTCAACAAAAAGAACTCAATTTATTTTCCTAGTTTTCATGCTTCCTTTTTTTCTTGCTTATTTATTTGTTATTTTGTTTCGCATCTTTTGTTTTCCAATTTCCGTTTCTACCTCCATGAATTCTTTGACTTAGACTTGGAAAGGGTAAATCTATGAACGGGATAGGGGGCGAGGCATGGGTGGAATTTGTCTCATTCAATTGCAGAGGTGAAAATCAATGATACGCTGGGTGAAATGGGCTTTCCGTTTCATATTATTTCATTCTGTTTTCCTTTCTCTTTACTTTGTTTTTCTCTTTGTTTCTTTTCTTTCTCTTTTTTTCCTGGTGGGGTGGGGGGGGGGGGTGAAGTTAGTGGCTGGTGAGACATAGTGTGTTGAATAAATACGATGAGAGACTTTCTTTTTTTATCTTCCCCTGCCTTACCTTTTGAATGAATAAACTTCCCCTGCAGCTCTCTCCTTTTTCTCCCAAATGTTTTCTGAAAAGTCCGTCGTTGAGCTTTGTTTTTTGAATGGGTGATTTCAGACAAGTAAGAGATTGGGCCACTGCACCTTAGGTACGTGGTGGGGCTGCCACATGAAAGCCTCATATCAGGCCCTTTGGTTAATCTTTGTTTTCATTTCATTTGACTTGTCCAGTATGGATAACCCTATCTGGAACAGCTCCAGATGGTGAAAGATGGTATTAGAAACATACAAATGATACCACCACGAGAATGAGGTGTTGACCACCAAACAGGCATTGAAAGACAAAGTACCAATACTATAGATCTCAAAGATAATATTTGACACCAAAATCAAAAGAACAAATTCTGATCGATCTATTGAGTAATGGCCTTTGTGCCTATCCACTAAAATGTTGGGAATTTTGTTTGATCAAGTTGATACCGCAATGTCATAGTACTTCTTACATGACCCTTACAGTTTTTTCTGCGAAAAGGTCCAATAACGTACGTTCAAATCTCCTTGCTTGATGCGCGGTGTTTTTGTCTTTGTTTTATTATACAAGCCTAAATGTGCCCAGAGTGGTAGAACCTCCCAGCTTTAATTAATTGCTGCGGTGGTACCCACAAGGACTACATAGTAATTTGTTTATTGACCAGTCTTTGAATGATACTGATCAGTGTATTGCTCATGGTGCTAGTAAAGAGTTGTGGACACAGTGGGCTGATCACCTGCTTGTATGAAGTTCTTTGATCCATAGAATTTCCGGCTCTGTGTTCAGTCGTGTTTGGTGGTTGGGGTGACTGTATTCATGGTGGGTATCGTATATGCCTTTCATGGCTGAACATAGTGCTTGCCCCAGAACTGATTGGCGGTATTAATGGGGTTCGATTAAACAAACCAACAACAAACAACAAACAACAAACAAGCCTAAATGAATGTGTCATAACGTTCAAGGGTCACGTTCATCAACGATATTTCCTGTATTACTTAAACTTTGCTTGATGTCTTTGGAAATATATTTGATGAACAGTTTGAAAATGTGCTTGGGCCTTTAACAATGCAATAACATCTATTCAACTTTCTTTCCAGATGACGATGACAATCTTTCAACTGCTTCCCCGCCACAGACTCCTCCGTGTCAGCCTGGAGTAAAATAAAAACTTAATTAAAGTTTTAGGGCAGTATGTTGAAAGCATCACTTGGTGTTTAAAGATAAAACCCTACTCATCTTTGGTGGTTATTTGAATGCAACATTGTGTAGGATTTTTGTCTCTTGACCTTTCAGGGCTTTCATGGCCCAGGATATTCACGCGAAATCTCGTCAAGTTCTAATTAGCCACGTTTCTGTCTTACAAAGGGAGTAAAACTTTAATTTGTTTAAATGTCACCATTTTCTAATACATATAATAAGCGTCCACGACAGCCTGGGGTTTTCTGTTCTTTGAATACAACCGGTTGCATCATTGTAGTATTATGAGATCGTTGGTTATCTACACAGCAATGGGTGGTAGACTTACTCATAGGAATATTGTGATAACTAATACAAACTAATACAAATACACATAATGTCTTCAAAGCCAATTTTCTGGAAGCGTACATTTCATTCATTAGGTTGTGCAGCGAATAGTTACCTTTATGAGACCCCCAAGGGTGCCATTAAATAACGATATTTGATCTTGCGTTTGATCTAAGCTTTGAACATCCCATCAAAGAATCACCATGACTACGAAGCTGTCCTTGGTCTATTTAAATATAAAAACTCGGTCATACTAGCTAGTCTTTCATTAGTTGGGGGGTTTTTCCCCCAATCTTCAATGTAAAATTGTAGAACAAAGTACATTCACCTATTGGTAACTCGCGTATCAATTAATCATTGTTATTATCTAAACACATCACTCACGATGTCAGGGAGATGTTGGGAAATTCTACTAACATACCATAACTAACAAAAAACATCGACTTTTTTCCATTCTACATAGGTCAACAGTAAAGGTGTTTAATCTAAGCTCCAAACAGTGTCAGTCTAAGCTGGTTGGTTATGTTTTCAAATATTTTTTTAAGCCCCACAATCAACACATGGGACTACCCGATGTTTTTTCCTCTTTGATGTGTGAGGACCCATGTTTGAACAAAGGGAACTGAGTAACAAACCCCCATGTGACGTATTTTGTGTGCAATAATTGTAGGGCGAGAGTTATTTTTCTTTGCGCTTCGCGAAGGAACATTCGATGACAAAAAAGCGGAGTAGGGAAGGGATGTTTGGTGGGCTAACTAATATGGATACTGTGGTAACTAATATGGATACTGTGATAACTAATATGGATACTGTGATAACTAATATGGATACTGTGATAACTAATATGGATACTGTGATAACCAATATGGATACTGTGATAACTAATATGGATACTGTGATAACTAACATGGATAATGTGATAAGTAATAAGGATACTGTGATAACTAATATGGATACTGTGACTAATATGGATACTGTGATAACTAATATGGATACTGTGATAACTAATATGGATACTGTGATAACTAATATGGATACTGTGATAACTATTATGGATACTGTGATAACTAATATGGATACTGTGATAACTAATATGGATACTGTGATAGCTAATACGGATACTGTGATAACTAATATGGATACTGTGATAACTAATGGATACTGTGATAACTAATATGGATATTGTGATAACTAATATGGATACTGTGATAACTGATATGGATACTGTGGTAACTAATGGATATTGTGATAACTAATATGGATACTGTGTTAACTAATATGGATACTGTGATAACTAATGGATAGTGTGATAACTAATATGGATACTGTGATAACTAATATAGATATTGTGATAACTAATGGATAGTGTGATAACTAATGGATAGTGTGATAACTAATAAGGATACACATACATTCTCTATTCAAAACTGGAAAGTGCATTTTATTCATTCTATTAAGAAATTCTCGTTGGTTTTAAACTCAATGAATGAAAGAAACACAAATCTCTGTGTGTTTCCGTTTGAAGTAATGGGTGTCCTTGGATACAGTGTAAATGTATTTGTTGGCCATTAGACCAGAGGATAATAGGGAAAGCAACAGGAAATAGTCTATCGAATTCGTTTACTAACCAAGTACCTGTAAATAGAGGTAAATTAATCAATCAGTGTCTCATCTGTTTGAACTTAAGCTTTTCATTCCGTTTTGATTAATTAACACAGTAAATTACAATCCATTTCATCCTTTGCAATAATTCTGATGTAAACGCAATGATCGATATTCTTCAGATCTTTCAGATGTTTAATTGCACCTTCATAACCGGTTTCTCACCCATCAACCAAACAAATTATACATCATTGTTGGCCATCAATTTCTAATCTACAGTTTTCATCATTTTTTCTATAAAGAATGTGTCATGGAACGGGTACAGAGTGAAAATATTTCTTACATGAAAGAAAAATAAATTGATAACCAGCAAATTTTCTGCGATTTATGAAAATAAATTTTGAAATTCACACTTACCATCAGTAAAATATTCTGTTGCTGTCTCAAACAATACACGTGTACACGGATGGTAAATGTTAATTTTCGCTTCCTTTTTTCTCGATGTTATGAAAACAGCAGGGAAAGATGTATGGGGTGGATATTGTGAGAGCTGCTAAGTGGTCAAGCATTCTCCGTCTACTTACAGTCTGTCAAAGCTAACTCACTTATTAGGACAAGAGGAAGCGCGTGGAGTGTGAAGTGCATTTGATTGGCTTGTTGGGATTGGTTGTCTCCCTTTGTGGCGGCTTTTACTGTGGCAATTATATCTTTGCGTCAATGACAGTCGTTATAATGATAATAATGATTTAATTATAATGATAAAAACAATAATGACAATGATAATAATGATGATAATAATAATAATGATTATAATAATTGTAATAATAATAATAATAATGATAATGATAACGTTAATAATAATAATGATAATAATAATAATAATAATGATAATAATGATAATAAGAATGATAAGAATAATTTTTAAAATTGATAACAATGATAAAAAATAATATGCGAATTTATAGTGCGCCTTGTTGTAAAAATGATATTTATATAATCTGATAACATGATTTATGTCCTCTTTCAAGAAACCGATATTCCTTTAAGTTGTGAAAACTTATTTTGAAAAGACAGAATGCGCATCCCTGTCTGAGAATGATAAACAAGGTTGCTTGTTGACGCGAAGGTCTGAGGCTCAAACCCTGGCCGTAGAATGTTCGGGTTTATTTTTGTTTTTTCGCTGGATATTTTCACGGGTATGCCCAAGAGATTGGAATCTCCAAGGCATGTCATAAACACGTCTTTGAAAAGAAAATGATAGTTCGAGGTGATCTCACTCCTTTGAAAAGTGAGTCAAAACAACTTTGAAGACAGCAAAGTATCTCGAAGGCACCATGCCAAAGAATTGTATCTAATATTATTAACTTGATGACTCAAAATGTGTTTTAGAATAGATGTGAAGAGAAAACATAACGAGTCGTGGTCTTTATTCTCTATATTGAAAATAATATGTGTGCGATTATGAATGAGTTTATGAGGACAAGAAGAATTTATTTCAGATATTTGGGGAGAATATCTCCCACGCACTCCTCAAAGGCATACACAAAAATAATTGATTTCCAGAGAGATATATATTTTTGAAACAGCTGTTTGTTTTTCAGATCACAAATAGATTATATTATTCACCAAATTATTTTTGTTTCAAATTATTTTTAACAAGTATAGTTTTATTGAGATGGGCATTTTAGCTACCCAGTCTTATCTCATATTATTTTCGAGTAGTAGTAATCTCCTTTAGTTTAGTTGCTGAAATGTTTGTTCTTCATCTCAATAGAATTGGAAAACATCATGCCGTACCAAAACGTTAATTACAACATCTTTCAAGTACGGTAAGCGGCACTTTATCTTTCATGGGATCCGGACTGGGCTCTCCCAGTTTCTTTACTTTATCCCCTAAATCCAGACACCTATTAGAGTCCAAAGCTCTCGCTATGGCTCTTAGCGGGGACTCCGTTTTACGCGTGAGGTTTTCAATCCGATCTAAATTAATTTTGAATTAGAGAGTAAACAGGGCTGCTATTACTGCTCATACTGCCGGCTTTTAGTTGTAATATTTCCCCTCTGGTAATGGACGCTGTGTCTTAAAGATGTGTCTTAAATACTACCATGTTATTTTGGTGGCTGGTAATGGACGCTGTGTCTTCAAGATGTGTCTTAAATACTACCATGTTATTTTGGTGGCTGGGGGTTTTTGTATCTTTTTTTACTTTTTACTTTCTTTTTTTTCGTCTCAAATTTTGTTGTTTGTTTGTTGTTTTTTTGTTTTTTTTTGTCTTTTCACGCGTTTCTCGGCGTTTGGGCAATTTTTGAAAATTGCAAAGAGCGGCAGATGGCTTGGAGGGCTATCGCACGAAGACAAAACTAACTTATGTCTGATTTAATCCTGTTTTTTAGTGAGTTGTGGACAAATGATTAGGACGGAGCCTACCGCACCACCAAAACACAACAAATTTGTCTTGAAAATCTGCGTCGAGCCACAAACTGCTTTAGACATGATTGTCTTTAGACAGATATGTGCCAATAGGAAAAAGAGTGAGCCTACCGTACCAAGACAGAACGTGAGGCCACAATCCCGTCCTAGTGGCGACAGAACGTGAGGCCTCCCACAACCCCGTTCTAGTGGCGACAGAACGTGAGGCCTCCCACAATCCCGCCGTCCTAGTGGCGACAGAACGTGAGGCCTCCCACAATCCCGACCTAGTGGCGACAGAACGTGAGACCTCCCACAATCCCGTCCTAGTGGCGACAGAACGTGAGGCCTCCAACAATCCCGTCCTAGTGGCGACAGAACGTGAGGCCTCCCACAATCCCGTCCTAGTGGCGACAGAACGTGAGGCCTCCAACAATCCCGTCCTAGTGGCGACAGAACGTGAG
>JARBEQ010159559.1:0-13074 GCA_030265355.1 Tritonia tetraquetra
CGGTACCGCAATCTAAGTGGCCGAGTCGTCTAGACGGCCGGGTTGTTCGGACGGCCGTGTAGCCCGGAAGTTACTCTACCACATTTTATGGCCAGGTGTACCTCAATCAAACCCTTTTTCTCCTCCTCTTAGATTGTTTTTCTGCCACTGCAACATTTTTCTTCTTTGCTGAAATAAATTATCATCACTTTCACCAATTCAGAGTTCGAAGTAAAGTGCCACACTCAACTTTTATTAATATTAGAGCACAATGAAATAAGATAATAATAGAGTACAGTCGAGGGGCTGCTTGCTTGATGAAGGAAGAGGAAGAGGTTTATATCACTCGAGATTACTTACTTCTGGCAAAGATTTTCCAGCACTGAGATTGTATATTTTAACGTTATTTGCGTTTGTCACTTGCATGTTGTGTAGTATAATTAGAATCAGAATAAATAAAAATTAATTATTGGGATCATCATGTAAGAGCCATCTCTGCCATGCTGTTGTTCTCAACTCGTTGGTTTGTTTACAAAATTACCTCCCCTTAATATACGGTGTCGAAGAAAAGCAGCACCACACCGGGAAAACGCGACGTGAAAACAAAGATCAATAGATTGAAGAAATGTTAATTAATCAAAGTTGACAAAACCTGTAGTACATACCAGCCAAAATTTATCAAATCAATCCATCCATCCATTCATCCTTCGACTTCTGTCTATTTACCCATTCAACCATTCATCTTTATTCATTTGTTGATAATCACGTGGGCTACACTGTCAAACGCAAAATTTTAAATTCCATTTCCCCCTAGAAATCTAAATATCTTTCGTTTTCAATAAAAACCTCTTTTTCGTGTAAGGTTTTCCTAGCCTACTAGGCCCATATAACTATTGCTTTGTTATTAATGCATATTTTGTTTAAATCTCGCCTAAAAACTCATCTCTTTATATCATGACTTACTGTTTCTAATGTTTTGATGTTTTAAGTTGCCTATTTTGTCTTTCATTGCACCACCATTGTAATATTGTTTGTTTTTGCTATTGTAAAGCGCTTAGAGCCTGTATATACGGGGTAAAGCGCTATAGAAATGCCATTTATTATTATTATTATCATATAGAGGTGACAAGATGAAATATGAAATCTCGAAGAAACAGGGAATTGGTAAGTGGGGCTGCCACCTCAAGGCTCTTGCTCCATGTCTTTGGCCTTTGATCAGTTGGTTTGTATCCTTTGACTAACATAGGAGACCCTGATGGGAACTCCACAATTGCAAATATAGTTCTCCCGTGCAAACGGCTTCGGACTAAAGGACCTAATGTGACAGTTTTTAAAGGGTCAATAATGACCGGAGAACCGTGGCAATAATGCGTTCATTTTTTCTCTGATAATACAATATCATTTCCTTACACACCCCTCCTCAAACACATACACACTTTTCCCAAGCTTGTCATATAGCCAATTTCTTTTTCCTCACTAAGGTCTCATATGAATCGCTACCGTTCTTTTTTCTAATGAAGTGATACATTTTTGGGGGGAATGTTGGAAACTTCACGAGATCTGCCGATCATTACTGGGTTTTCTTTCCTCTTTTGCAATTCGATTATTGAACAATGGCACACTTACTTTAAACTCTTTAACTTATTTCAATTTACTATAACTATGTGTGATTTTACAATGTATCTAATCTTTTCTTTATTTTCCAAATTACTTTTCATTAAAAGCTGGGATACCTATAAAAAATAAGTCATAATCTCATATTTAGGCTTCAAAGAATATAAAATCACATTAGCTCACATATCATATTGTGTGATATAAGCAGTCGCAATAAACTTGTTTGTTTATTTCATCGAACCCACAGTGTTGAGGACAGGCCTATGTTCGGTTATGAAAGGCATACAAGATAGGCCTACATACCATTATGAATGCAGGTACCCGACCATCACGAATGGCCTAACACAGAGCCGGAAATTCTATGGATCAAAGAATTTCGGACAAGCAAGTGATCACTGTGTTAAAAATAATTAGCTCGTATTATTGCGCGGTACCGCATCTTTGTCGTCGCTTTTCAACAAATAGATTAACAAAATTTTACGGCGGGTACCCTTTTAACTCGTCACCGACATTCTATTCTTTCATTCTCGTCCAACTTCCGGTGCGGCATCACATCAGCGTTGAGAAGCGATTTGAGGACGTTACCATGATATTTTAATCAAATTTCAGTCGAATTAATGTGTGAAAGTTTATATTTCGTCATTCTGAACGTGTCTTCATAACGTGTGCTAAGCTTTAAAGCTTATGCTAAACCTCAGTATGTCGGATAAATTAAACACAAGAGTAATTCAGGTTACCAACATTGCTCCCAGTTGCTCGAAAGATCAACTTCGGACTTTGTTTGGGTATCTGGGGAGAATCAAAGAGCTTGAAATGTTTCCGCCAGAGTAAGTAACTTATATTGGTAATCCTGGAGAACGCTACCATTACAAATAGGAATGGTTATATCGCAAAATGTTTCCACCATGTGGTTTCATTCCCCATGCATTCGTTTCCCTGGCCCTGACCTGAACCCTAAAATTAGGTTTAGAGTAACTTCCGGGCATCTCGGCCGCCTAGCATTTTTTAAAACGAATTTCCACGTTCTGAGAGCCCCAGACCTTGTTTCTATGCAGGAAAGTTCTTGTTGATGAAATAAACATGTCTGCTATCTGGCCGTGACGGTTAAAATTGACTGCGCCATATAATTTGGTAGTTTGGAGCCAAAATATAAACTCCGGTTTTTGGCTCATTACCGGACGCTCGGCCGGAGGGGTCCGGAAGAGTCGGACACCCATGATTTTGCTTTATTATCTTTAGAATGGGAATCAAAACCCTTTGAAAATTGACTTCAAATACTTAATTTCGTGTCTCAATAAAAAAAAAAATAGACGTAGACAGTCATCTAGGAGGTTGATATAATCGATGTAAGTGCAAACGCGCCACTTTTCACCCGAAGGCGCCATTTTGTTTTTGGTAGGTTTTTACCGGGTGACATCGTTTTCACTCCTAACAGGTAAAAAAACGTGGAAAAGTGAGCATTGCGCATCTTTGCTTTGTGCTTATTATCAATTATCACTCGTTGGTTGACGGGTTTTTTTCCCTCAGGTCCAAAAATGCATGCCTTTTTACTTCTTCTTCTAAGGTTATTTGATCATTTTTATACCAACTATATTTATCCCTATTTTGTATTCTGGTTCGCTCCTCTGCTCTTAATCTGAACATAATTGTGATTTTCTTTGGTTTTAATTTTATGCACGTTTATATGTGATTTAATTTTGTGTGTATCTTTGTTTTCTGGACTAACGAAAATATTAGACATCAGAGACATCTTAGAAGGAAATCAGTAAACAGAAGTCAATGGACACAGTTGAGAAGACAAATTGAAAATTAGGCTACTTACAGAGGAAATATTATAATTTACTTTTTAAAATGATCCAAAAATTATGATTTACGTGATTATCTCAATTCTACTCGAAATAGACCCAATGTTTTGAATCATGCAAACCAGTGTCTTGATTGGATAGAAACGTGTTGAATCAATCAGAAAGTAAAGGTCTAAATTAGACTAGCTTGACTAGCACATAAAATCAAGATAGATCAGCGATTCAAACTGTTTTTGTTGTGAAAATGCAATAAAAGATAGACTGAGCATGTAATGGCACCTGAAAACTGAAATTAATGAAAAACAAGGCAAATGAGAAATGAATTATAAAAACATCTCTCGAATTGAACTAAACCCAAAGAGGTAAACAAAGCAACAAGGAGAGTAGCAGTGAATCCTTTGACTGGTATCACTCTTTCGTAGTTGACACTACCTTTTGGGATCACTGCGCTTCTCATTGACTTCCAACATTAATTTTTAAAAGTTTAATTTTAGCGCTATCGACATAGACAGGTCATTTCAGTGCATGAAACTTTGATTTTGAATTGTTTACTGTTGTAACTGTATGACTTGGACAAGACTCCCTTCTACACATGGCATGGGATTGGGGCGTAGGGGTGGTTTTTGTATTTTTTAAACTTTGATTTCTGAGTCAGTGCAGATGAGTAGGAAAACTGCATAGGATCTTAGTTATTATGATTAGATAAATAGTTGGCTATTATTAATCAGTTAGGGTAAGCTGGTCTTGTAGTAGTATTAATTCTGATTTCTCTTCCATGTTTAGTGGCGCTGAAGGTGTTGTTACAGCTCGTGTTGGTTACATTGAGTTTGAAGATTCAGTGACAACTGGTGTGGCCCTTCACTTGAGCAGCACCGTGTTCATTGACAGAGCAATCATGATTGTACCAGTAATGGATGGTGAGACCCAGTTTGACTTTCGTAACAAACAATGTTTAAATGAGTTGGGTTTTTTTAACTCCATTACTTTTGACTCATCTTTGGCATATATATATATAAGAATGGAAAACTAGTTCAATATACAGTCTTGAAGTAAAATAATAGAAATTCCAAAGAAACGTATGTATCAAAACCATCGACAGATGGCTTTGCTTGTTTGTATCCACGAGCAGTCAGTTGGTCATGCATTATTTCACTGGTCATACAAAGGATTACACGCATTGTCTTCATGACATTGTTTTTAGCCTTGTATCACTACTCTTTGTGAGCGCAATGCATACCTTGCTTCCCAGCTATAACCATGCAAAGCTTGTATCCACGATAGTGGTGAGAAAGCATACCTTGCATCAACTTTATAATGAAAAAGAATTCATAGATAGTTGAGTCAAGTTGAAACTACACAAGGCCTAAACAGCTATAGTCTAGCGATAATATTTCACTAAAATAATACCCCAATATCTAATCCAGTTTCTTGAACTGCACAGCCGAAATAATCAGTTTAGTCTAGTAAAGTTAGTTTGTGAAATTGAATTTCAATTCAAGTCACTACAACTAATTTCAATAGCACACAGTAGTACCTGGTAGTTTAATAGATTTCATTAGAGCCCTGTTAAACTATTGAAGATCTATACTATCATACAATTTAACATATTTCACTAAGTGCGTGGTCGGACGCTTTAATGGGTAAGAAGAAGTCATAATTGAGCAGGGCAAATAAAACCAAGCAACGCTCTTCTCAGTTGATTGCCCAAAAAACCTCCTCAAAATTTTGATTCTCTTTCTGATTTGTACTCCAGGTAAAATTCCTGACGAAAGTTCTGCTTTAAACTTGACACCATCTGCCGTGGCAGGGATGCTGCCAGGACAACCTACATGGCCCGCCAATGTTGTGTCTCAGGTATGGATTTTTTCAAACTCTCTATTTAGTCTGTTATACTATAATTCTGCCATAACAGTGTGGCTAAGTTGTTCTACATGATTAACCCCCTGTAAAATGTCCTTGTTTTAGTAATAAAAACAATAATTGTCATTGACCTCGAGTTGCCGTACATGGTTTTCACCTGCCATGACTTGTTTAAAAAATTATATTTTGTGACGCAATGAGCATGGATAAAAAAGCACCCAATTTTCTTTTTCGTTTCTCTAGTCCTGAATAAAGAATGTATCTTCGTAGCTAGCAGTTTTTTAATCATTGTGTATTTTCACTGAAAGATTTATGTTAATTTATGGATTCAATATCTTTTTACAGCTGGAAAGCATAAAGACTAAAATATTTTTTAGAATACCAAATTTGTTCACGAATGTATTGCATATTCCAGTTAATTAATGTTTAAAATGTTTGTTTCAGGTGACAGGATTAGGGGCCAATCAAATCATCATGACAAATGACCCACGTCTGACTTCCCTTGGTTTGCCGCAATACCCTCCCCTACCTGCCACTACTGATCCCAGCAAGATTGAGGAAATTAGACGTACAGTCTATCTCTCGGATTTAGATCCTAAGGTTTGTTGATTATGTTTGAATTCCAGCAGTATTTACCCTTAACTTTTAAAACTATGTTTGAAGAGAAGCTTTTTTGTGTGAGGGGGTTTTCTGTGAGAACAAATTTTACTTGTTGTTGTGCTGCACCTGATCACTGATAGAAGATCAAATCTTGAAAAATAGGGGAAATTAGAAAGATGATGGAAATTTTTGTGACATTGAGTTTGAGCGTTAGGCAGTGCCATATACTGTGCAAGTGGCGTTGAAAAGTGGTTTCTTTGAAAACATAACAGTAAAAAATATCGGAATCAAAATATGTATAGGTCTACCTTGCTTTGCACAAGACCTATACATATTTTGATTCTGATATTTTTACTGATATAATCTCTTTCTACATGCTAGTGTTTGTGGTCGTTCGTTGTTGTTTTTTGTCTGCATTTTTGTTGTTGTGTCTAGCTGATGAAGAGTTTTACCCGAAACGTTCTGTATCCCTGTTACTGTTATTGTCTTTATTGGAAGTTTTTTACATTATTCTCTTTGCTCTTTGCTTTATGATAGTCATCGTTTAGAAAATAAATCGGTTAGAACAAGAAAGCATGCTTTTTTTTTTACATTGCACATTTCGTTGGTAATTTTAATATAAATGTGAAGTGATCATGTGTTGATGTTTTAATTATATTTCAGGTAACCCCAGAAATGCTTCTCTCTTTTTTCTCCCAAACTGGGGAGATCAAGTACATTCGATTGGCAGGAGATGAGAACGGACCAACCCGGAGTGCATACATTGAATTTACTGATCAACGATGCATTGCACAGGCCTTGAGTTACAACAATGTAGTATTTCAAGGCAGGACTGTCAGGTAACATAAATTTTAGTCTTGTGTTTGAAAAGTGTTTTGGTAAGTCAGCCAGTGAAATTTAGGCATCAATGAAGTGGGCTGTCTCTTTCAGAACATCAAATGATAATGAAAATTGTCAGGTAGCTTCCCACTTTTATCTTCTGTTAACTGATAACTGTTAGATTGTCAATGTAGATTTACAGTTAAAGAATGAATTAGTTATAATATGTGTCTGTATTGATTTGTAATTAAAAAAGATGAAATATGTATACCTGTTGGAAGTTGTTTGCTTTTAGCAATAAACACAGAATATATTTCAAACAGTATCTGCAGCTATTGGTTTGTCTGTCATGGTGGTACTTTGACTTGTTCTAGTGATAGAATGAGTGGTTTGGTGAGGTCAAATTTTGTATTATAAAATGATATAAAATATTTTCAATTCTGTTTCAGTTGGTTATTTTTGTTAGTGTTGTGCTTAAATCTTTTAAAGTATTATTTTAGTTGGAGCAAAACGTATTGTTTTATCAAATGTCTGTTTATTTTGCTTTAACTCTGCACCTTTTCAGTGTGAAGCATGCCACAACCAGCATAGTAAAACCAACACCAAGGTCTGAGGCATCTCAGCGTGAGATTGATGATGCCATGAAAAAAGTCAAAGAGGCTTCCAAGCTCATCTCTGCTGCAGCAAACAGTGATCGTAAGTCTTGTAACCTTTTACATGCTGCACAGTTTAAGAACATAGTAACATGTTGATGCTAGAGTTGATATAAACATGTGTCAATAGTTTTCTCATTCATAAAGTTTGTTGAGTTAAGTGACTATTTCATTATGAGCACTAGACCTGCAAAATGTTGAAACTGAATCCTGCCCTTACAGATTTTGACATTCTGCTTTTTAGTTTTAAAGCACACAAGTTTCAATGGAAGAAATAATGTCTTGTACAATACCTAGATGTAAGAGAATTTGACTTGATGTACTAATAGGTATAAAGCAGGAAGCTGACACAAAGTAAAATAATCTCAAACCAAAAAAGTTTTCTAACTCAACATAGAATTATTAAAATATTTATGCTTTTGTCAACATTGCAGTGTTATACATTTTTTGGGTACTGGAGTATATTCATGAGTTTAAACCAACTTTTTTTCCTATAGGTGATGGTTCTATATCCCCAAGCCGTAAAAGGTCCAAATCAAAGGGTCGAAGCAGGTCTCATTCTAAGTCAAGAAGATCGCGTTCAAGATCTCGAGGTCGTCGTCGCAGAAGTATATCAAAACCTCGTAGACGGTCACGGTCCCGTCGGAGATCACCCAAAAGATCAAGATCTCCAGTACGCAGACGTAGATCTCGTTCACGGTAAGAGACATTTATTTTGAAGTTTGCATGGCTTTCTTCTTTCTTTCTTATCCATTCCCTGTTACCATTACAGTGTAGGGTCTGCACTATGAGGCGTATTTACTCTGGATCAAGATATTTGGCCAAGCGGGTGATCAGCCCACTGTGAAGTTTGCATGGCACTATAGAACAAACATGAAATGAAAGTTTCTATCTTTCCTTAAATAGTAAGGAACTCTTTCTTTTTTTAAATGTTTATTCTCTGTTCCTGTGCTTCTTTTAGTTTACCACTAAAAAAGGTGGAAGATTTTCCGTTGACTCTTTTTGTTTCAATCTCTTATGGCTCCTAAAATTTGATTTTGGGGGTTTTGAGAAATTGAAGGTTTGTACTTCTGAATAGAATAAGGAATAGATTCCTGTCAGTGTCTCCTGCAATTACTGTTTGCTTATTTCAGAAATATGTATTGAAAAGTTTTTTTGAACAATGTTCAGTTCTATGAAATTAGTAATGTAAAAATATATCCCCTTTGGTTTTGTTTTTTTTGGTTTTTATTCGTTGATTTTTAAAAAAAGTTGTCATAGCTGTATTTCAATCAAATGTGAAATGTATTTTTAAATCCATTGATGAGACATTTGTCTGACAACTGTCCTGATAAGTCTTTAGTCAGAATCCCCTAGTGCCTAATACTAATAGTAATAGAATATGATACAATATTTGAGTGATACTTAGATCAGCTATCTAATTGCTGACAGATGTCCTTAATTCTTAGTTGAGATCGAGTCTGGAATTGGTGTGAAATTTTATTTGTTTTGTGTGACTGTGTCAGTGTAAACTACAGTTGTTAATCATGTATGTTTAGTGAATTATCAATACAATATCAAGATATCACTTTCATGTGTGAAGGGTTGTTGGTTTTTTAAAATCTCATATTATTTGAATTGCTGGCTTGTTTTGTGTGGGTTTTGTGAATTCCAAATTTCTAACTACCTTTCACAATAATGAAAGGTTTTTAATGTAATCAAAACCACATGCTTTTGATTACAGTACTTTTAGTCAATGATGCTGGACTTTGAAATTTCAGTGTTATCAATTGTGCCTGATAATTAAAACAAGAATGAGTGAGATCAAGAAACAAGCCTGAGAACAAAAGCAGATTTTGATTTTATTAGTTACGGCCACAATTTTCTTTGTTTTTGGACTTAAAGAAAACTTGTTGTTTCACTTGTTTGTGTTTAATGGCTGGAGTGTGAGAAAAATAAAATTATGCTTCGTTGTCAAATGGAATTAAACCTTTTGTATGACTGGGAAAATGGTAGCCTTGTAGCCATGCATTGCACGTCTAACACTATTGCAATGGATCTGAGTTCCTGCTTTCTTTATTTCATTGATTCATGAATTTGAATGGACAATAACAATTTTAAAAGCCCTCAATCATACAAATGTCTACTGGAAAATTACAATTTTAGAAGTTTGCTTTAGAATGGTATTTTAACTCTATCTAATTAAAAATTCTGACTTAAGTCTGATCAAGACTTTTGTAAAAGGCTCGTTCATATCAATGCATTGAAAGGACATTGTCAGTTTGCAATGCATAGATTTATTAAGTCATCAATATGGGAGTATATGACTGCATGTTGTTGTTTTTGCCACTTGTACTTCAATACAGGGGACGAGTACCCCCTCCCGCCCCTCCTGTGTGAGTATATATTATCAATATGTCTTTTCATTTGCTTCTCACATCTCCATCATTTTGTAAAGCGTCCTCACTCCACACACCCACATACACACCATTGATCATTGTCTTTATTTTGTATTTTACATTTTTACGTTTTGTTAAGAGAAATTCCTCTAAGAGCTGGAGTGTTTCTTATTGTATGTGTTTCTTTAACCTATAAATAAGATGAATTGTTGTCTGCTTTTAGAATGTTTAAATTGTTATTCTTTATATTTTTGTATACTATTTTTGTATATATTTTTCTGGGGGGGGGGGGGTCCCAAAATAGAATTTCTCACTCATTTGTAATCCTTTTCAGCCTATCCTTTAAGGTACTAGAAGCTGTGTATTCTGTCTTTATATTTATTTGATTTTGAATTTGGAATGGGAGCTGGGGTCGGGTTTTTCCCCTGGTGATGGTTTTGTCCAATCTTTTTGTAATGCTTTGATACACAATTGTATTTTCATACAAGGGTTTTTACTCTGTACAGTTTGTATTGGCGTCTTTACATATTTCATTCTTGTTCCTTTTTTTCTGTTGTTTTTGTCTAAATGATTTGATTTTTTTAGTCTTCCACTGAAATGGGTTTGGGTTCCATTCTCCTTTGTTAATGATTTTTAGATGCAAGTACATTGTTGGTTTATTGTGAAATGTCTATTATTTTAAAAGTTGCCCTTTTTTAAATTCATGAAATTGTTAGATTTATTGTTATTATTATTAGACTAATATTCCATTTTGTTTTTTTCTTCCCCTCTTTTTTTGTTTCTGCCCTGACTTGATTTTAAATATCCAGGACAAGAGATAGAAGGCGTTCCCGGACACGTTCCCCTGTACGGCGAAGACGTTCTCGATCAAGATCCAAATCAAGGTGCGATTAAAACAAAAATATGGATTGTTCAGAAGCTCTGTTGAACCGTTACTAGTTACAGTCGATGGGGTCAAAAATTCTTAGCAAAGTGCGGCAACTCTTCCCCGAATAAGATGTGATACAACGAAAAAAGAGGTTCCATCATCGTCAGCAGTCTCTTCACTTTTTAAATTTAACTTTCAAATTAACATCAATGACAGATCATTTCAATATTCGTCCTTAATTGAATCCATCAAAATATACCTATTAAACAAATAATTCATGAAATCTAAAGCTATCAAAGGCAAACAATTTTTTTGTCTATTTTTAAAAAAAAACATTATCAGTCAAAAAATCGTCATTTTTTTACTGGGTAAAAAGCTACTTTCACTTTTTTTGTCCCGCTACATCCAGTCGTAACGGAAGTGGGTGTAAATAACTTTTTTCAACTCCAAAAAGAGCTTCAAAACAAACATGTAATTCCTGCATAGCTACGGGCGCATTAATATGGCTGGTATTGTGTTATAGCGGGTGCATTAACTAGTAATGGGTTAAATTGTTTTATGAGTATGAATGGAGCTGGGACCAACTTATGCAGCGTTTATTTCAAATGAAACCCATTTACAGTTGAATCCATTTATTGATTTGTATTAAATTTCAACAGGACTACAGGTAGGTGGTCTCTAAACAGATTGCTGTTGTGGCATGTATAGTCATTTGCTTCTCTGGACTTTAAATGCTTTGCCCAGAGTCGCAAATTCTCCCAGTTTCTACCCTGCTATACAATAGTAATTTGTTTATTGACCTTGGTATGATAATTAATATTGATCAATGTTACGAAAAGGTAAACAAGAAAGTAATAAAGAAAGACAGATTTGTTTCATCTAATGCTCTTGGCAGATGATGACCAGAGCTGATCAACTGATTGTCTGAAATCATTCATTGGATCCAAAGCATTTCCATCTATATGTTTGATCAGATGGTCAGAACAGCTTCATTCAGACATGCAGATGTCTAGTGCACCATTTGTGGTATGACACAGCGTCGCTGTATTACTAATGCTTGATCAAATGGACCTTTTGCAAGGCTCTATCCTGGTGGAGATTCAAGTGGGACCTTCAATTAAATTAGTTGTGAGATGACATCGTTGTGAAAAGTTTTTTCAACATGATTCTGAGTATGAGGGCTCATTCAAATCTATTCTTTGATTAGACATTGTCAGTAGTTTGCGATGCATAGATTTATTAAGTCATCAATATCGGAGTATATGACTGCATGTTGTTGTTTTTGCCACTTGTACTTCAATACAGGGGACGAGTACCCCCTCCCGCCCCTCCTGTGTGAGTATATATTATCAATATGTCTTTTCATTTGCTTCTCACATCTCCATCATTTTGTAAAGCGTCCTCACTCCACACACCCACATACACACCATTGATCATTGTCTTTATTTTGTATTGTGCATTTTATTTTCAGTTTTGTAAAGAGAAATTCCTCCAACGCCCGGAGTGTGATTTCTTTTGAGAGTGCTTTTCTGTAAAGCTGTAAGCTTGCGTTTAAAAATTTGTTTTTTAAAGTTGCCATTGTAATTTGATTGAATAATTATAAGTCACTTGCATTCTTATTCATTTTGTTCTGATTTTTTTTTCCATTTACAGAACACGAAAGTCCCGCACTCCACCAAAATCTTACAGCAGGTAATTGTTTTTATTTCAATATTAATATAATTCCGTCATATAGTGGGTTGATCACCTACTTGGCTTAATATCTTGATCCAGAGAAATCCAGACTCAGTTTGCTGGCCCTACACTGTAATGGTTAAAGGGAATTGGATAAGAAAGAAAGATTAATATAATTCCACCTGAAACAAAGTTGAAGGAATCAACTTCACGTGACTTGCGATCCATTGACATCATGGAGCTGAACGAAGACTTGAAAAATGAGTTACGATTAAACAACTCGACCATCTCGGCTGATGACTGGAACACTCGCGTGAAGAGCATCCTGGACAACCACGTACCAGTAACGATTAGATCGATTCGTCAACAACGTTTTTCTCCATGGTACATGGAAGAAGTCCCGGAGGCAAAGAGGAAGGCACGCAAGGCATAACGAATGTGGAAAAAGACTTGTTTTTGTATCCAATGGAACAGTTTCAAACGTGAAATGACAAAATGGAAAAAGCAAAAGTATTACTGTGATAAATTTGTTCCGTACGAACACCTACACTTCCTTATTGAACGCTTCCAGCAATGTTTTACTGAGATAAATTCTTGAATGAATTTAAATAGACTAATGTTAAACGATGGAAAAACTGAGACCATTCTTATTGGCAGGCCAACTGTTCTAAAAAAATGTTGACTGCACATCAATCGGTTTCGGAGATATTGTAATTTCATTTTCGAAAAAACTTGGGTGTATACACAGATTCAGACCTTTCCTTTAACAGTCAAGTGAATAACATTATTAGGAAAATGTATATGGATTTGAAGAGAATAGTCAA
>JARBEQ010159670.1:8789-22593 GCA_030265355.1 Tritonia tetraquetra
AACTACCACAACCACTCCTAAAACTACTACCACCACTACTCCTACCCCCACACCCACTGCTACAACAACTTCTCCACCAGTGACGACGACAACGTCCGCAGTGCCAACGACGACAACGTCAGCAGTGCCAACGACAACAACAGCGAAAAAACCGACAACAACAGCGAATCCAACCACCACTACCCCTGAACAAAATTTCACGACCCCAGCAGGACACACCACTGAGAGATCAAATACAACTACAGCTCCTCCCCTGAGTATGATTCTATTTTACCTCTGTGGTACCGGGTTTGATTCCTGACAGCGACACTCAGAAGTCCTGTGTGCACGTTAAAGAACCCATGGCAGTCGAAAATCGATAAGAGTAGGCCGTAAGGCCGCTGTTCGGGCAAAACTAATTTCTACCCTAAAGGTCACAGTGGGTTGATCACCTGCTTAACTTATTATCTTGATCCAGAGAAATCCAGCCTCATAGTGCTGGCCCTACACTGTACTGTAATGGTAACAGGGGATTGGATTAGAACTAAAGAAGAAAGGCAACTCATTATACAGGTCAGGTAGAAGACAAGATCTCAAATGGTTATAGTCCATCTGGGATGAAACTTGATTCCGTACGGAATCCACAGGGTCAGAGCCATACAAACTCCAAAGAAAACATGCCCACCCTGCCGTCAATATTTAAACCCAGGACCTTCTGGCTCGCCCAAAGCGGCACATTCTCCCAGTTGTTGTATAGCTGTGGGGTGACCGTGCTTAGGATTAATACTGATCAGTGTATTGCTCATGGTGTCAATAAAAGCCGGTACCTCGGCGAGAACCGTACCTCTGTGCCACTGGGACCCCAAAATGAGTTGCCATGGTTGTAAAACTAACAGCTGTCAATGTTAGTCACATGGTTTGAATGATGTTCAGGAAGAATTTAGTTTTCTGTTTTCTAGGGCTGTAGCCTGATACTGATTTGCAGCAATTGAAGAAGACTCAGTTCTTCTTGATTTGATGACTACTTGTCTGTCAGTCAGTGTGGTAAAGAGAAGATGGGGGGCGTCCCTAACCCAGTGGTCGAGCCACTAGACTTTGGACGTGGAGGACTTGGGTTCAAGTCCCGCCTGGTGCAGAATTTTTCCTCTGGACCTTTCAGAGTTTTCACGGCTCTGCCCTGGAGATTCACGGCTCTGCCCCGGAGATTCACGGCTCTGCCCCGGAGATTCACGGCTCTGCCCTGGAGATTCACGGCTCTGCCCTGGAGATTCACGTTGAATAATGTTAATACAATGATTACTGTTGTATGTAAAAACTTTCTAAAACTAAAAGGAATGCATGACTTAACATGCTATGGGTATGAGGCATCAAACAGCAACAAATCATTAATTCACCACCTTTGATATGACCTTCATGTGTTAAAAAGGTTGTTAAACTTCAAACTTTAGAACTTTGTAAAGAGAAGATCACTTAGACTATAATTGTAATTGTTGTGTTTCTCAATAGCAGACCTGCCAACTCTTGTTTTTAAACCCTTTGAACCTGAATGACCGATGCACTGGTCAAATACACGAGCGACAGGTAATCCGGTCATGTGAACAATGACAAGTAAAATAGTTATTGTCATTGGCCAGTTATAAATGGCAAGTGGAATCCCCATACCTGGCATTGGTTGACACAACTGGTTTGCCAGCTCGAGTGTTTGGCAAGTAAGGTTTTCACCGCTATATCAGTCATTCCGATTGAAGAGCACTATTTCTTGTGGGTATTTGTTAAAGTTTGTATGCGTCATGTTCCAGGGATTGTCACTCAAGGGTGGAATATTGGAGATAAATTCAAAGTAGGACTGTATGTAATGTGTAACAACTGTTATTGTATGTTTTTCTGTCGTCACTCTCTGACTCTTTCTCATAGTAGCCTGGAAACTGCAGGGGTGCAATATTGGGCAAACTTTGCCCAGGAGCTCGGGGTAGGGAGTTTTTAAGGCTCAGGGTTAAAGGAATTTTCCTGTTCTATAGTTATTTTAAAACTTGTCAAATCGCTTCTTTTCACTTTTTTTAGTTTTAATCCAGTTTTTTAAACACTATATTTTCTCCTTTCTCTTTATTAATGTCTTGTTTTTCTGTGGTCTTGTACTGTTTTACTTTGGTAAGGGTCGGCAGGTCTGAAATAGTCATCTTTTGGAGATTCATGTGGAATCTTCTCACAGTCTGTGTTGTAAAGGGCATGCAACTAACAATCAACAATGAATCAATGTATGTTGTTTATCTGGACAGGACAGATTATTATTTTTTATTTCCCCCCCCCCACCAGACTGTACCACTTTCGATGAATCTGACTGTTGTAAACAGGGAGGCAAATGTGCCTTGTGTAAGAGTGCTGGTAAGTATTTTGGTATTTATATTAGTACAAGTACAAGCAGGCATACCCAATGTTTCGATTATCAGGGACGTGATGTAATCAATTGTTAATCACTTTTTTTAGTCAACCCATTTGAAATGTCCTATTATTTTGATGTAAACAATATACATCATGGGACGTGGTCCGCCACCGCCGATGAAAGATAACCCGGAGGGACTCCATCTTAAACGTTGAAAGTTCAATGAAAACTATTGATTGAAAGAAAGATGAGATCAACTCTTTTGTGGAAAAAAATTCCAAACACATCAATCAAAAAGAAAGATGTACCAAATGGGACAGGGAAGGAAATGGAAGAGAAGATACAACAATACAAACAACACATTGCATGAAAGTAGGCCTGGGCGTGATTCTTCTTTCTCTTGATTGCAATCCTTGAGCACACGCACAACCATGATCGTGATTCTCGAGCATTAGATAAGTCAACCACAATTATTTTTTTTTCGATAGCGCTTAACCCTACCAAGAAAGAAACCCAACCCTCACACTAACAACAACAAAAAACAAACAAAAAAGAAAAAAAGTCAGACAAGAACAAGACGCATAGTTATAGTTCAAAGGTAGCGTCTGCGATACCATTTTTCTTTTTCGAGGGACAATAGTGTCGATTAGGGACTGCCGGGCTGAAAATATACGTACTCGAAATACAGTTTAGTTTTACAGGAATAATCTGTTGTTACTATTTTTCAGAAAATAATGGTACATGCAAGGCCACGTGTGATGCAGAGAAGAAGGAAACTGATATTTGTAAGTAATGATCAGTTTTGATTTTTCACTGTCTCATGTAATAAATGTGTTACTTCACATTTTTCACAGCAAGGGTTTTTCTTGACTATATCAGGGATGCCTTTTAAATTCCTTAAATCGCCGCGACAGTTTGAGGGTGAATATAACCGTTGTGTTGAAAGAGGTATACATTTAAAAAAAATATTTTAGAACTGAATGCAATGGAAAGGATTTCAACCAACCCACTGTGTCTATATCATCCTTTAACCCTATCCGTATGTCGGGGGGTACTTTTGTTACCCCAGAGGCTGCTTTTTGCCCATGTAACATCCTGAAAATAGGAAGTTTTCGTTGAAATTGTCAGTATTCTTCAACCATTCATGTTGGCACACGTCGACACTAGTTTTATTACTAATTGTTTCATATCGTATTGACCAGTGGTCATTGCAATGTGATTGAAATGTGTTGATACTGAATGTTGAATGTTGTTTGGGGTTAGAGAGCTTGTCATCTTCACCATTGTGACTCGCTAGGCTAGATTGGTCTAGACCAAAAACAGGGTTTCATTTTATCTTCACGATTTGACATATCGGAGCTAAATCCCCTTACTAGTTTGGTCAGAATCACCATCATCTTCATCTGACTCGTCTAGATCTAATCCACGATTTGACATATCAGAGCTAAATCCCCTTACTAGTTTGATCAGAATCACCATCATCTTCATCTGACTCGTCTAGATCTAATCCAGAAGCTGTAAATGGCTCTGAAATGTTTTTAATTTGCCATTTTCAATTTCGACATGATCCCTCGCTACACAGCGTTTGTAAACAGGGAAACAGCGTAAAATAGTATCTTTTACTTCAGGTCAAATGAGTTACTATAAAAACAAGGGAAATAAACCAATTAATTTGATTTTTTTTTTCAAGGGGTAGTAAAATGTTTCCCTTGATTTGAAAGTTTGAAGGCGATGACGTGCCCGTGTGTTGAGAAAACAAGGTGTCAATTTCAATCTGACACTGTCGTCGGATCCGCTATTCAGTGGCTTATTAATCGGCAGACGTCTAAGATTTTGATAATATAGAAACTGGTTATTTTAGAAAAACAGATTATCTCAGTCACTATTCACAGTTAGGCTACGGAACTTTCAGATGTCTGGGGGTGATGGACCACGTACCTTATGGCATAATTCCTCAACATTTTGTCATCTGAATCCATCCCATCCACTTGATGTAAATAAACAAAGGGAAAATACTGAGAAAAACCATTTTCATAACCTTCTGTTGCTCAACTAAAACTTTCCTGTCTTGTCACTCACAAAAGTTCTGTGACATTGTAATTGTTCTCGAGACACTCTGTAGGCCTAATAATATAAATAGCTCAGAGGGGAGCAGGCCCTTGAAACTTGAAATAGTCTTTCTTATCCAGTTCCCTTTTACCATTACAGTGTAGGGCCAGCGCTATGAGGCTGGATTTCTCTGGATCAAGATATTAAGCCAAGCAGGTGACCAACACACCATGTGGTCATTTTGTGGTAGGAATTAATTTTGCCCGGACAGCGGCCTTTCAGCCTACTCTTATCAACGTGCACATGGGACCTCCAAATTTTTTGTCCGTCTAGCTAAGTTGGTTAGAGCGTGGGCTCTGGCTAGGCTGTGTTGTCGTACGCACAGTGTAGATTTGGTTCCAACTGTCGACATTCCACTGTTCTTCTATTTTTCTGGCACTTCCACATTTCCCACGTTTGGTCTGTATGCCAGGGGACATTACCCATGTTTTCACCCATTCACCTATAAAGGAGAACTTTTATGATTTCGTTGTTTGGCGAATATTGCATTTTCACCGGCCATTACTAGGGAAGTTTGCCAAATGGCCACAGTGGCAACCAAAGTGTTACGTGGACATAATATGATATTGTTGTTTTTCTGTTTTCTTTGAAGGTGCTCACCTAATTCCCACAACTCCACTTCCCCCTTCTACGACCACCCCGTCTAACTCCACCCCGACTACAGCGGCCTCTGGAGGTCATGGAGGCTCCGGCCAAAGCTTTGATGCGGCCTCGTTCATTGGTGGGATCATCTTGTGTGGTGGACTTATCGCCGTTGTCTACTTTGGACTCAAATTTTACAGAGCTCGCAAGGACCAGAACTACCACACTCTTTAGATGTTATCCCCCCTCCCTCCCTCTGTCTTATTTATTTTTATTTCGTGTCTTTAAGAGATTGTATTTGTTTTGTTCTTGATGGTTATATGGGATTAAACTTGAATTTTGTCAATTATGGACTTTTCGAGGACACATTTTTAGATTTATAGTTGGTTAGTTATTGGAAAGGGATAGACATGTTGGTGCTGTTATTGTTTTTGTTTTTCATTTGTTCTTTTTTTTTGGTTTGGTTATCTTGTATTATATCATTCTATATTTCATTTTTACAAAATTTGCAATCTGCTTTTGTCTGTTTGTTGTTTTGTTTTTTTTAGTTATTCCCATTTCTAATTGTAATGATCTTGTTTTGATTGTGTTTGTTTGTCTTTATCTTCCTCCTCATTTCATGTTTCTTTTCATGTTACTCCCATCCTACTATTGATGTCTTTGCCATACATTCATAGTATGCCTTGCATATCTATTTGTAATCCCTGTTTGTTGATCTGATTGCCATTGCGTGTTTGTACAACAATCTGTTCTTGGTGTACAATAACATGCTAGGCTGTCCTTGTTCCTGGTTTTTGAAAGCGTATTATATCAGATCTGATGATATTCTATCATAGCATCGTTTTGGAAAAATGATTGTACTGCTATTTTTAGATTGCTTTGAAAGCAATTATCGTAGGTGTTGTGTAATATATGATTTGACCAAATTCCATTTGTTTTAAAGTTTTCTTTTCTTGAGATTTTGTATTATTTTTTTTTCTCAGTTCATCTCTTCATGGAATGAATTTTTTTATTTTGCAAGCGTCGGGATCAAACTGTCAGCTGTTGGATCATATTCGGATTCTACCTTGGATCATATTCCACTTTTGATGTGGATGATATTATGCATAGAATATCATACTACTCTTTGACAAACAATATCTGGGATAGTAGGTTTGCCCAGTTGCAGATATGGAACTTTTAAGACATGTTCAAATTGTGGCTATTTATCGAAAATTGCATTTTTTTAAAAAGTGTCAAGGTGTTCTTGTATTTTTGGTTGGAAATATATCTATTTTTTATATCTTGCGACTTGTATTGTAAATGTGAAAGCACAAAGATCTGACTTTTGAAGATGGCGACGATATCTATATCTATATAATACATGTGATGAATCCTTCCAATCTAAGGGGGGGAAAGGATGAGTTTTGGGAAATACACATTACATCTTCTGTTTACCTGTGGTAGCGATGTATGTGTGTATTTATACCTTTGTCAGCATTCCACCTGGCCAAAAGAAATATTTCTGCCTTATATGATGGTTCCTGTGTCTCAGACTTGTCGGTCTTATTGTTTGACTGTCTTGGCAAGGGTTTGTGTTGATTACTATTATGTATATTGTAATTCAAAGTTTTGTGGTAGAAATGGGGCTCGAAACAAACAAACCTCAAAGAATTTTCTCTCAATTCTATTGATGCAATTAGCTCAGAGTTGCCAGATGATTTTTCGTCTCGGGACCATATTTTGTTCAAGAAAAGGACCAAATGAGACTGAGACCAAATACGTAAAATGTTCGATATAAGTGTAACATGTTTGATATGAGTTTAAAATGTTCAATATAAGTTACAGAATGCATATCCTAATATAGGTTATCATACAAACATATATAGACACTAAAGAGAAGTAAAAGATCTTCAAAAAGGACCAAGCAAAATTTGTGGGGCCAACTGTATTTGAAAAGGGCCAAATTTCTCAGATTTGGCCCCAAAAAGGGCCAATATGGCAACCCTGAATTAGCTTCCCCTGTATTCATCAATTCTATTGATGATGCAATTATTGTTGTTGTCTGTTTCTGTTTGTTTTACATTTATAGCGTTCACAATCCTAGCATCTACTTAATATGATCCTACCCGCTATGTTTAACCCAGTATACTGCACTTTTTTTAACAAACTTTTTGATAGTTGAATCACTGCACTTGATTATTGGGTTGTTCTAGAGATATCTTGTCTGAAATTTGTTTGAAATAGCGATAAACTTGTACTTAAAATTGCAACTTTGATTTCATTCTCGTTTTAATTTTCAGATTTTTATATATGATTTTTAAGGATTGATCTGTCGTTTTTCGTAATTATCAATTTGGTTTTAAATAACAATAATACGACAGATTAAAAAAAAAAGAAAAAAGAAGTTAAGTGTTGTTTATCTGCAATGTAAGAAGAAACCAAACAAACCATGTTATTGTAGGT
This sequence comes from Tritonia tetraquetra, assembly GCA_030265355.1. NCBI lineage: Eukaryota > Metazoa > Mollusca > Gastropoda > Nudibranchia > Tritoniidae > Tritonia > Tritonia tetraquetra. The sequence goes on from JARBEQ010159670.1 coordinate 16,285, forward strand.
AGTAGTAAATCTCCCCCGTCTTTCCTACCAAAGCCTACCAACACAAAGCACTTTGTGTTACTCATCTGTGATTGTAAAGGCCTGGAGTTTGAATCCTGTGTGTGTGTGTGTGTGTGGATTCTGGACCTTTCAGTGTCAAGGTTTTTTGACCTGGAGATTCACATGTTTTGTTGAATCGCCTTTTTGATGTTCTTACTGTGCTGAAATAGGCAGAAAGGAATTTTTTTTGAGCATTTCGTATCCACCACCAAATAATACTTGTGTAATATATGCTGAAACTTCACCCTGTGTGTACGTATGTTGTCTGTAAGACGTATTTTAATCATCGCTGAAATGACCTATCTGTGTCGATAGAGCCCTAAAACAGCAACAAACAAACAAACATAATCATACCCTGACATTTTGTCGATCTGATTTTTATAATAGTTTTGTTTTGATAGAAGATTTATGGAGCTACAATTTTAGAATTGAAATTCATGAGTAGTGAGTGATATACTCTTTTTTATGATTAAGAAGATGAGATGAATAAGGATTTTCGATTGTTTCATATTTGTTTTACTTTATTGTTTTTGATGATGGATTATTTTCTCCATTCAAGCTTTAAATGTCAATTGTGTTTGTTTGGTTGTCATGGAGATTCCAGCCTCCTAAAGGATTGACACAATTACATTTCCAAGGTAAACAAATAAATGATCCCAGAATTATGTCTTGTAATAACCCACACATTCCTATTGGTCATTCTACTATTATTGCTTTTCGCATTTTGGAGGTCATTGAAGGGTGGCAGGCAGTGAAAAAAGTCCCTCTCAAAAGGAAATATAGGGTTAAATTACAGTAGTACCAAGTAGTGACAAGACGTTTTCCTCCTGGAAAGGCCGTCAAATGTTGCCCTACCATTAGCTGAATATTTAAAAAGCTGTTCCTGATGTACCTTCTCTGAGATACAAGTACATTTTCATGTGTGAAAATTAAATTATTTGCAGCTGAAAAGGACATTACATTTTTATTCTTTTTGTGTGTCTACTTTGGTTTGTGGAGGTGACAAGATTGTGTTGTTAGTGAAGTTGTCAGTTTGTGATTATTGGAGGGTTTTTCCACTGTTCGAAGTTTTGTTTTGTTTCAAATATTATTCTGTATTCCTGTGATGGCCACACTTGTGATCTCTAAAAGAAGTGTATTATGAAATTATATATCATGACCGTTATTTATTTCCTGTATTAGAACAATATTGTCATTCTTGACTAGGGAACAACACTTTTTTTTCTGTCTTAACGTGATGCGTCATTTACAATCCTTTGTTAGTTTTATCCTCTGTAATCTTGAAGACTAATTCATTTTAGTTGACCAACAATTTACTGTTTGAAAAGAAAAGACTGGAGTGTGTGCAATTGGGAATTTAGCATTAGTGGTTGACGATCAAATATCCCCCCCCCCCCCCCTGTATTTTGGGTAAATGTAATGAGGTCGTATTCATTCTATTTCTATACTATGTTTTATCCTCAATGTCATTTTGAATAGTGAATACGTTTCTTGGGAAAGGAACAGTTGCATTTTTGGTGTATTTGTCATAAACGCGATGTCGTCACTGTCACAAGCAAACCAATGCACACGTTTTCCCCCCCAAACTGCTGAAGATGGGGATGTCCACGGAAAAGATTTTTCTGATTTATATTCATACCTATTCAATCCTCTTCTTCTATTTTTATCTGCTTGGGAAACTGACTTTAGAAATACATTCTTATTAATGGGGATTTCCCTTGACCTTTGGCACACCTGTGATGATGTCAGAGCTATTCAAATGGACCAATGGAATCATGGGAAATAGAACTCAAGCACTTCTCACATGTCTTCTCTATTCTACTTTTCAATATGGATTTCTTTGTGTCTCTCTGCCTGAAAAAAAGAAGCATGACAGACTTTTGGTGGGTTTTTTTTTTGTGTCCCGGGCCTAAGCATGACAGACTTAACTTAATAAATAGTTTGCTTGAAGCATTGACGATATTGTCGGTACATTGTGGGAGATGGGGTGGCTGAGTATGTTTTAAAGCATCAAACTTTCCATGGTGAATGTTGTTGGTTTGAGTCTCAATCCAGACGTGAAGGACACTCCAGTTGTACAGTTTAAAATGTATGTATGTGATATTATATGCCATTGCCTTACACTGCAGTATTTAGACACGTATATATTGTAATCCCGTACACTAACAACGCTATTCCAGATGAACGTATGTCCTTTGTTGTTGTATTAGTATTATGTCTGATTTGATTTGATTTATTACTACCTGCACATTTTATGTGAAAACAAAGAAATGGTTAAGAGAAAGTTGGTGCTAGACGAGAAGGAATGAAGACCGAATGTCCTAATGAAGACCGAATGTCCTTGACGTCAAGCAGGGATTATTGAGCAATTGGGAGGCTTGAGACTTTATTCAGTCGCTTAAGTTTGTTTGTCATTTTATTTTTTAAAACGTTTGATTTGATTTGATTCTGATTATGAAGGCTAGGGTTGGCCGTTTATTTGATTCTAATTATTAAGGCTAGGATTGGCCGTTTATTTGATTTTGACCACTGACCTTCAAATCATTTATTTTTGTTTGATAAAAGGAATATATTGATAATTGAATTAGTTGAAATCCTTGTTAATTGAAATAAAGGATGCTGACAGCTTGCTCAATGATTTCTGTTCATGAAATGGTAGTTGAGGTGTTATTTCCTTTCAAACGACTTTGCTACGTATGGTCTAAAACACAGAGGACTAGTAACGGTAAAACTTTTAATCTATTGTCGAGTGGTCGTTTGTATTAACTAACTACAAGGCCTTCCTGAACTGCCAACAACCTTACATTTTGTTACCTCCTCCCCAAAAAACTGAGAGAAGAAGAGTTTGTTGCTGTTGAACAAGAAAACAAGAAACGCTTTTTTTAAAGGATGAAATGATAGTAAACCAAGTCGGTGAATTGTTTTCGTTTCGACATGAATGCATCACCTAAGTTGTTGTAAACTCATTCCAGGGAATTTTGAAAACAACATATCGTGAGAGAACGGTGCTGTTTTGATATATCATTATCATGTTGCTATATTTAGAATGAGCCAGCCGTTCAGATCCTGCTTTGAGAATATGATGACTATTTTATATATTCTCTTCAGTTGGAATAAACTCAATGTTAAAGTGACACAATGGTAATTTATTGATGAGATTGGTTTCCATTGGTTGAAGGGATCGTAGTGTAATCTGGATTCAATATCCTTTCGTACCTTTTGGTGCAAGGTTATCTGGAATCGTATTCGTAACTATTAATGGAAATCACTTTTCTTTGTTGTATTTGCTTTGTGAATGATCAACTGCTTCCATTGTATTGTAATTCTATGACCTTATTACGTACCACAGGCGAAGGGACCAGTTGTCATTCTTGTAACTCGCTGTGTTGTTTTACCAAACAATTTTCTTTTCTTTGTTTGATGTTAGAAAGAAATGGACCCATACGATATCCTTTCCATTATAGATCTATTGTTGTTGTTGTTGTCGTCGTTGTCGTCGTCGTTGTATCGTGATGCATTCCATACATGCTTATTGCCATTAGATGATATTATGTCTGGTACTTTGCCGCAGGTAAATAGTTCTGTCGTAAGTCTGTCATATTCATTGGACTGATCACCTACTTGTCTTGAATTCTTGATGTAGAGTATTTTAGGCTTGTGTGTACAACCCGAGGCTGACTACTACTCTTCTGACGTTTGTACAAAGAAGGGCGGATAACACTTAATGCATTGATTAGTCTTATTCGCCCTTCTTCATGAAAAGGGCAGTGTTTGTTCATAATGATTATGGTCAGACTTAGCGTCACTTTATTTGCAGGCATTATTATAATCATTGGCAGATTGTATAACAGCCGGCTCATTAAGGTATTTGCAGGCATTATTATAATCATTGGCAGATTGTATAACAGCCGGCTCATTAAGGTATTTGCAGGCATTATTATAATCATTGGCAGATTGTATAACAGCCGGCTCATTAACGTTCTTTTCATTTATGTAATTTGGATTTTGAAGTAATTTTTAAAAAATACATTTTTTGTGTGTTTGATATTGCAGTCAGTTAGTCACTATGTATAATCATAATTGGAAGTTTTCGTTGTTTTTCTTTCGTAAGTTTGTAAGCTGGGATCAGCTAACAACATTCGCAGAATTACAATAAGTACTATATCATGAATTAATTTAGAAGCTTATTGAATGCCTCTTTCGGTCACTTTATTAAATCATATATTATTGAACACAAATGTAGGTATCCTGAAGTAACGGGGGTTTTGTTTTGCCATCCATGAATGAAATTGGGTGGTGCATCAGCAGACCTGCCAAGTCCTGTTTTTTTACAGAGATTGTCCTGTTTTTTTTGTCATTTTAAGGCTCCTCAAATAGCCTGTTTTTTTTTTAAATATTGAATAATCCTGTTTTGCTGGGGAGTTTTTCTTGTTTCTATATATATATATATATATATATATATTAGTGTTGTCGTGTTTTTCCATTGACAGGCCTGTATCAGTTGAGGTTTTTTTCGGGTCTCCATTCTATAAAACAGGTGTCACACAGAGTGGCTGCCGGATCCACCGAGGTTGTCTCAATGACAAGTCGGCTCCAATGAGGCAAATAGAAATCTCCATTTTCCCCCTTTTATTTATATTCTCTTTGTAAAAAACAACACACATCCAACAAAAACCAGCATGTGTTAAATCACCTTACTGGTCACTGATAGTGTTGTCAAAGAGTGAAATATAATTTTCACTGCATTCACCGAATATCAAGATAAACAAGAAACAAAGCCAAAAAAAACCCCAATGAATTTTTATTGTTCTAGAAGTAGAAGTAACAAGTTTACCGCGTCAAGGGAGATAACTAAGAAAAATCTGTTGTTCTGGGTCATGTTTTCTTTGTTTTTTAGAAGTTCCTTGCTGACTTCACATTTAATGAGAGTCGAGAGGTCTCATACAACGAGAACTGAGTGTCAGTCAGTCCCGATGACCTGGTTGAATTGGGACTTCCACTGTACAAGGTTTTAGATGTTCAAAGTTTGTAATTGTATTTAAAATGATTTCATGGAGCAAGTGTCGGGATATTCTTCCAGCATTGTAACGTTGGTAAATGTTTACAGGCAGTATGAAGGACAATCCGTTCTTTCTTTCTTTATCATTAACCTTTAGTAACTGTTGGTGTAAGGACAATCTGTATTGTGGGTAATCAAGATCTCTAATGACGTATTTAATCAGAACATTAATTTTGTCATCGGTCTTCCCACATGTTATTTAATGTTAAAAATATACGCAATGTGGCTGTTGTCACATATAGACAAAGAGGGAGACCGACTATGGTGGATGTGAAGGATGCGTTGGCATCACCAAGCTGACAACAATGAGACTATAAATATAACGGGTGCCGTGTTATTGTCATGGTCAAGGTCTCCTCGCAATGTCAATTCAATCAGTCCTATTATTATTAGTCTGCTTCATTGGGTTTCTTTTGATTTTAATCTAGTTACCTTTGATTTGTTTGGAGCCTTGTGGCGGGTGCTGAAATGACCTACCTGTGTCAATAGAGCCCTAAAACAGCCAAAAAAAACAAACAAAATTTGTTTTGATTAAATGATTTAGATGATTACCGTTATTCGCGGTGTCAAAACAAGAGACAAAGGACATTTTAATAATACTGATAGTAATACACTCGTGTCAAATCCTCAGCTGAACAGCAGTGATAGTTTTACTGTTCCAGAATGGTGCGATAAAAGTGTTCAAACTTGTTACGTTTTTTGGGTCTCCTGTACAAATTGTAAAAATGTCCTTTGTCAGCTCTTGCTTCCACATGGCGATATGAATTGTACAGCTGATATCATAACTCATGATTATTTATCGGTAGAAAGTACTACATCTTGTTATTGAAATGTGTGTTTGTTCATTTTGATGTCTCCAAGGGGTGAGCATTGTTCACAGGCCAGATGTTTGTGGATGAACGAGTTGATTTCTTGATAACTGAACATTATATTGTTATATCATCATAGATATATTTTATTGTATTCAAACCTGTTCACATTTTCTTATTGGTGTTTAAAGAGTATCGGCGTCTTGGATCAATGTGTGCAATAGGATACCTTTTTGAAATTTTGTGAACAATAGACAAATGAAAAAAGATATCTAGTTTTACACGGAGGATTTGGTTGGGCGGAGAGCACTGTCCCAAAGGCTGTTGGAGAGCCTGTCAAATATAAAACGCTTACCGTACCCCGTCAATTATTTGGATAGAATAGTGTAGTGATTACCCTCA
>JARBEQ010159671.1:0-13074 GCA_030265355.1 Tritonia tetraquetra
CCCCCCACACACACACACACAAACTCTCTCTCTCTCTCTCTCTCACACACACACACACACACACACTCACACACACGCGCGCGCAGTCCTCACTTCATACAAGCCATCACACATATTGGTATATATACCTACATAATACAGTAATAAATTCAGTAAAACAATTGTATACATTCCACTAATTCATAACATAAAACCTTTGTAGTATTACATTTCAAAATCAAAATCACCACCATCAGGAGCTGGTTAAGTGTGGTGCTACTAACGTACCGCAACATTTTATTTAAATTTTTAATTTAACTCAATAGAGAAAGGGGAGTTATTGTGAACGAAAGACTAGACAACCAGTTGGCACCTGTAGGCGTATCTTCAGTTCAACTTTGAGATATAGAATTTCATTCCGTACAAATCCATCTCTTAGATCAATAAATAATGTTACACTTCATGTTATATATTTGTTAAAAACTAATGCGTATTATCTATGTATAAAAATCACAAACTTACCGGACGCTAACCAGTACCCTCCCAAACTTCAACTTCGATGAATGCAATGTGCGAGTGAAAGAAAAACCGGCTGGCGCAACCTATCTTCCGGGTTTTCCCTTCCTTATAAGGTATGCGCGGAATGTAAAAAGTCAGGTAATGAAAAATCCTCGAAAAGACAACGAGTTAAGACTTATCGATTTAAAAATCAAACTTTGTATGGTAAATATTTTTGTCTTGCTTGCTTTTCAATTGCGAGACAATAATGACGAATGTGTGCTTTCTTTAACTTTCTTTTTTCACTGTTATTTACAGTAGGCCCTACAATAACTTCAGTGTAAAAAAAAAAAAGGAAAATAAATCGATTGCCCCTGTTACAACCATTAAGAGCATAAAACATGTCCCCACGTCTGTTTGCCATAGGTTAACAAAAGTTATACAATGTCTTTTACAGCTAAATGTATTGTTTCAATGTAAACTTTACACATGTATACGCAACGCACTGTGGCACACGCTCGTGTTGACTTACGAACGAGGCTTGTCGGGTAGCCCGTAGCGACGTTTACATCACGTGACTTACTGATAAGGGTGCTATGGCGAATCTGGAGTGTTCTCCTGTTTCTTGATAAATCCAACTATCTACTGTTTATGGCCTCGTAAAGAATCACGATTTATAGCTCATCAGTATTGACAACTGAGTACATTGAAGTGACTGGAATTAAAGGTATTGCTATTGTTTGTTTATCATTTTGAGCGGTTAAAAATGTATAGACATACTAAGATTTATTCTTCATAATAGGTACGATATTGCTATTCTAGTAGGTAGGTATATAACATGTATTTTGACGATTCGATAACTTCTTCACATGTCCATAATGCTGTACAATTAAAAGAAAACTGTCGTACGGAAATAGGAACAATGGCATCCAGTCTCACATTTAATTAGAAATTGAATCGTCCAGTAATGTTTGAAAACCATCATTATTGTGTCTACATCCTTCAGACTGATGGAGTCATTTGTTTCTTTTCACATGTATCAATTCTAATAGTTAAAGTCCTGTTCGTAGTTAAGGGGGTAGGCACTAAGTATAACCAACCAAAAAAAATGTATTTTGCAGCACTATCTACCTTTTTTCCCCTTTATATTTATTGCAATTATATTTATTGTAGTTTTCTACTATGCACCTAATTAGAAATCGTTTTGTTTTGATTTAGACATATTGTATGGATGTAAGAGTGGTGAAAGATGTTTCAACATTTTAAATAAATTAAATCAATCTGTTTTGATCAGTTTTATACGTAGCAATTGACACTATCGATTTTAGTGGTGTGTGACAATGAGTGATGAATGGTTCAGTCAATTGAGCCGGTGACCATCTATCTCTTGCAAGACAGTGTTGTCGTTAGCAGACCTGATTAGATTCTCACTGTCATTTACCACCTTTTTTTTCCTCTTTGGCTTTTTTATCCTTTCTTGATAACATTTATGAGATGCATTTATTACTTAGCATGATAATGGGTAAACCAGTTGTGATAAAAGTTTAGTTTAAGAAACATGAATTCTTCCCAGAAATAGCAATGCAACATAAAAAATCATCCTGATTACCCAGGGACCCTTCCCGATTACAGAGATAAATTTTATAGATTTCGCCCTGATTTGCCAGGTAACCCGATTGTCCGAAGTCCCGATTTCAGAGGTTCTGCTGTACTTACATTTCATTCTGAATCTGCAATGACAGTTTTAAAATTGGCATCATCAGCTGCCTGTGTTTAATGTGTGATAACAGTTCACAAAGATTTTCGAACATAAAGTTGGTGTGAGGAAAAAGAGACTTCTTCAGTGTTTCTTTGATTACCTTAATGAAAAGAAATCAATTATTCTCACCTCTCAATTTTGTGTTGAACCACTGTGTATTATTCTATCTTAATTCAATTGTTGCAATCTGAATATTGACTTCAGTTTCTTGCCTGCTCTTACTTCAGTACTTTCATACTGGATGGATGTGTTGATCTCATATCATTCTTCGATTTTTTCAGACTATATCTTAATTAGTAAAGACAAACAAAAAGGCCCATTCTACAAATGGTAACTGTAATTATGAGTTGTGAAGGAGGGGCTGGTGTAGGGTGGAAGTTCATTTCAGCCTTGCCATCTTGACAATCAATTAATGTTTTCATTGCGCTCCAAACCCTCTACTTGTATTGCAATGTGTGAACACTATTCAACGCACGTGCCACAAAATGAAAGATGTATTTAAAAAATATAATAACACCACGAAGCATTATGTGCTCAGAAAATGATGACTTTATTTTAGTCTAAGCGGAAGTAGGGAAAATTAAGAATGCTGATTCATAAGATCAGAAGAAACAAAAATGTTTCTATAAAATCAACACCACCACCAATCCGATATTCAATATAAAAACTTTCTCCAGCTAAATTGTAAAACCACATACAAAATTTAGTAGCAATCTGTGCGGTAGAAACTGAGAGCATTGGGCCCTAAAAATCGGCGTATTCATTTAGATATATAAATTATCTCCCTAGGCATTGTAAATTTTAGTTACTTAACAAATCGCAATTGTCGTTTAACTTTACTGACAGCAGGCCATGATTTCACCAGATCTTTAGTTGGATTAGTGTTGTATTAAAAACAAATGGCTATTGACAATTTTGATTAACTCATTCTACCAGTGAGGTTTTACTTTATGTCTGTGAATTTGTGATCATGTTAACAACCATGGGAAGGGGATAGTAAATTTAAAGTCCCACTTCAGGCCTTTCATTTTTTCCTCAGACAAGAAACTTTACTCTGGTTGCCTCACTTTCCTCAGGTGTGGTAGTGAGTACCAATTCTCATCCAAGAGTTGGGAAAGTAAATGACAATAGACAGTGGGAAATTGTCACTTGTCCACTTTACACTACTAAAACTGGATTAAGTTCTGGCCATGTGAGCTTTTAAAGACGTGTTTTAATTTTTTTTAAATAAGCATGTCTAATTCGAGAAAATATGTTTGATACAGATGTGTTGACAAAGACACATGGATACAGTGTTGGTGTAATTTTCTAACTACCTACCTAAGCCCGCAAGTGAACTTTTACTGGAGAGGCAAAAGACTCATTATTTTATATCTGTTTATGTCAGATTTACACCATCACACTACAAGACGACCTAAGTTTAATAAATCTTACACGTTTAGAGTTTCATAAAGCTGTGACCAATGGAAAGCATTGTTTTGAGCAGATAGTTAAAACATTGCTTTCTTTTACTCAGGTTTTTCCATGTGTTAGATATAAAAGGGGGGGGTCTCTTCTAAGATGAAGAAAGGAAAAAAAGATTTTTGAAAAATCTGGATGTACGCCAAAAATTACACCAAAGATATACAGCGGGGTCCCAGTGGCGCAGAGGTACAGTTCTTGCCTCAGAAGCAAAAGGTACATGGTTTGATTCCCAGCAGTGTCGGTTATTTTTCTCAGTGAAGCTTGGTGAAAACCTATATGCCATTCCCCTGATCCTATTCAGGTAGGTGGGATCAAGAACCTATTCCTATCAGAGATGGACGATAAACTCAGAGGTCCTGTGTGCACGTTGTGCATGTTAAAGAACCCTTGACAGTTAAAAATCGATAAGAGTAGGCTGCAAGGCCGCTGTCCGGGCAAAATTAATTCCTACCACAAAAGGTCACAGTGGGTTGACCACCTGCTTGGCTTAATATCTTGATCCAGAGAAATCCATTGTGTGCTGGCCTTACACTGTAGTGGTAAAAGGGATTGGATAAGAAAGAAAGAAAGATATACAGCTATATGGATCCACCAAGGAAGACAATATTCAGATAAAGTGACAGACTCAAAGACAGAGAGGCTGATGAATATATAGTTCCTTGCACAGACAGATGAACAGACAGATAGTCAGGCAGACTCACAGACAGACAAACAGACTCACAGACAGATAGTCAGGTATATTCACAGGCAGACAGACTCCCAGACAAACAGACAGGCAGCTATACAGATAGATATGTAGGTAAATATAGACAAAATGACAGACAGACAGTCAGATGGATAGGTTTATAGGTAGGTAAATGTACTGACAGGACAGAATGGCAGACAGGCAAACAGACATGGGTGGATAGATTAGTAAGCAGAGAGACAGAATGACAGACATGGACACAAACAGGAGACAGCTACAGGGATAGATAAGCTGGTAAGTAATATAGACAGAATGGCAGACCTGGAGACAGACAGTTACCCTGGTGGATAGGTTGGTAAATAGACAGCAAGAATGACAGACATGGACACAAACAGGAGACAGCTACACAGATAAATAAGCTGGTAAGCAGGTAAATATAGACAGAATGGCAGACAGACAAACAGACAAACAGCTACACGAATGGATATATTGGTAGCCTGAGTAGACAGAACGAAAGACATGGGCACAAGCAGTAGACAGCTACACAGGTAGATAGGTTGGTTAGTGGGTAAATATGATAATACTAATACAGACAAAATTGCTAACATGTTGACAGACACACAGATGGATATGTTGATAAGTAAGTAAACATATAGACAGCATTGCAGGCACATAGATAGTTGGGTATTCACAGTTTGATTAATGGCAGGCTTAGCACCATGTACCTCACCCAGCAGAACAGTATTGTTTGCATTACAAAGCCTGCCTACTTGATATTAAGTTTGCTCAAACATTAGCAGAGGAAGTGACAAGGGAGACTAATCAAATATTTGATTTCCCTGATCTTTTGTACAAACTCTTACAGAGCGCTACTGCTAGAGTTGTCTATAGGAATGGCATATAAATTTCTTTTCTTGCTATTTATTTTTCAACCTTACACAGAAAGGTACTAAAAGGTTATTGATAAAGAAAGAAAGAAAGCTATATATTTTTGAATACATATGAGTATTCAATAGATATATCTATATACTTGAACAATCATGATATATAGAGAGATATAAATTGCTCTGGTTTTACTTTGAATTTGAGTGACCATTCATGTAGAAAATAATAAATACTGTTAGTTAGTGTATCAAATTTAGTGTTTTTATGTTTTTGTTGTCATCATCATTATCATCGTTGAACTCCTCCCCCGCCCCCTCACCTTCTTCAATTCCATTCTGCAACAACATAATTATCATTTCATGGAAGTGGTAGTTACAACAAACATGACAATAGAATGGAATAAACAAACCGTTTACAAATGATTACTTTTAATTCACTCTTGAATTTTGTTGTTATTGTTGTTGTTATTGTTGTTGTTATTGTTGTTGTTATTGTTGTTGTTATTAATATTATTTTATCATCATCATCATCATCACCATCATCATCATCATCATCATCATCATCATCATCATCATCATCATTGTTATTATTATTATAATCATTATTAATATCATTATTGTTATTATTTTATTATTATTGTTATTATTTATTATTATGACTATTATTGTTATCATTTATTATTATGATTATCATTGTATTGTATCAAAGGATAGTAAATCAATATAATGAATAAAATGCACACACAATTTAGATATCCTTAACTTCTATATTTATTTTTTAACAGTATATCAAGATGACCACTCTACCAAGAATTACCCCAAGTAGCACCCCACGATCCATCTCAGCACCCCGATCCATGTCTGCTGTGGCCATGCTCTATGGTGCCTATCCACCGACAGAGCTAACTTCTACATGGGACCCAGTAAAATTTCCTTCTCGCATTAACCCCTTGTCTCCACCACCACCAAGAAAGCGAATTAACGCCAGTTGGGAAACAGTGCCACAGCATTATCACAATGAAAAACGGAGATTGGCTATGCAGCAACGCGAGCATGAAAGATATCACTCTGCGTGGGCAAAGCCTTTCTACGGACCTCCTGCTGATAAAGAAGCTTACAGGTAATGTTGATTAGTTTTTCTCTTACCTTTTTACTTGTTTCCAACTTTATCCTTATTAAATAGTGAGTTACCTCTCCACTTTGTTTTGATGGGTTTTTTTTTTTTTATCTTTGATGTTTTCCTTTGAATACATTTTACCTGTTACCTGTCACCAATCCTCTGTTTGATCACAAATCCATAAAAGTATGGTGGATAATTGTAATAATGGTGATGAAGAAGATGACAGCACAATACAATGATAATGATGGTAATATATTAACTTTCATTATTAATCGTAATAATTATTGGTCAGACAATTAGGATTAATTATATTTCTAAGTCCACATCTAGCTTAAAATTTGTAGAAAGGCAAACAAAACTTTTTTTGAAGTTCAATGTATAGCTTCATACATGATTCACCTATTTTATTCACCTCAGGCGCCATTTTAGAGAAGTTCTAAAGCAGCAAATGAGTGATTCAGACACAAAAAGGCAACATGAACTACAATCAAAAGTGTCAGAGAGTGAGGCAGCTGTGGAATATGACAATCAATGTAAAGCTAAAGACTTTCATGAATCTGTGAAAAAATTCAAATACCTCAAAACATTCAGAGATGATAACAAATATGTAAGTACCAACTCAAGGGGAAAATGCTCCCTTGTTTGTTTGATCTAACCCCATTAATAGCACTGAGTAGGCGTAGACACCCCGGCCACCAAACACAATTGAACACAGAGCCGGGAATGCTTTGGATCATATAATTTTAGGCAAGCAGGTGATCAGCCCACTGTGTCCATAACTCTTTACTGGCACCACGAGCAATATACTGAGCAGTATTAATCAAAGACAGGCCAATCAAAATTACTGTTGTCCTTGCAGCTACCCCTCAACTATTGATAAATGCTGGGAGAATTTGCCACTTTGGGCATGGAAAATGCTTGCTACTTGAATATGAAAAAAATGAAATAAAAATTTAAGATATTGTGTCTCATGTGATATTCTAAAAATGTGTTCAGGGTGTTCATAATTTTCCTGTGTCAATATTGAATTTGAAAGTGGTTCAAAATGATTAGGAGGAGGAGGACGAGGAAATGGAAGAGAAATAAGAAGAGGTGTATCTTAGGCCTCTTTACAAAGAGCGGTCTCTAACTTTCTTTAAAGTTGTCAATTAGAGTTTTATTGTCTTCAATTCTGAGGGAAAGAGGCAGAGATAGCCAGATTAGTTCTTGTTAAAATATCAATCTTTGTTTTTTCATTTAATCTTTAAGTTTAACTATGATTGACGATAAGACATTAACGTCATGATGACTGTTGTTCTCATTACACATACCTTGAATTCCACATATTCACATTTGTATGTTAACTTAAAGTTGTGGCTTTCTCCTTATCTGATATTTTATTTATTTTCCTTTTTACCAGTTCATGGAAGAAACCTGGAGAAATACACGTCATACAAAATCGTCTACAGATAGATACGACAGGGAATTAATGCGATACAACCCTATCAACTGGAGTGGAACGTTAAAATAATTTTTTCATTTATTTCATAATTAAGATCAGGGGGTACTTTAAAAAAAAATACATTTTTAATTGATAACTTATTTTGTTCGTTTTATTACATAGATGTAATAGTATTCTGAGAGACGTACATCTGTTTTAGCCATTGTTTGTGTGAATTGTTAAGAGAAAGGTCATAGGTCATGAAAGTGAGTTGTAGCCAGAGTGCTCTTAATGTGTCAGAATGGTGAGAGATAACTTATCAAAGTTGTAGATTATTTTAATGTCGGAGTCAATATTATTTTTAGGGACACATACTTTTATCAATAAAATAGTTGTATATAAATCAATTCTATTATACTATACTTGGATATGAGTGTTGTTCTTGATACCTCTCTCACTCTCTCTCTCTCTCTCTCTCTCTCTCTTGTATTATTTACTTAAATGAATCAAACAGTATTACGTTTTTAAACTTTTTTTCTCATTATTCTGAAGTATTAATACCATTTTCTATTTCTCACTCACAACATGCCAAAACTATGACGTAAAAAAGAATGCATTATCATTACAAATCTGCTTAGTGTCTTGTTTCAAAAGTACAAGCAATGTATAAACTGGTCCATGCAACTAAGAGGGACTATATTTCTCCCAAGATTCTAAGATTGTAAAGACTTATCTCAATTTGATTAAAGAGGATTGACGGATAGAAAATTTGCTCCGGTATTTTATTTAAGATGACATGAGCTCATTTGAAACACAGGAAAACATATTTCTTATCCCCCCCCCCTAATTTTTCACCCAAATTATGTCATATTAGGGTTTCTTAATTACTTTCCTTCACTTAACTCAAATATTAGAGGATTGTCCTCATATTACAAAGAGATAAAAAACCCAGAGTAGACAAGATGCAACTTTACCGTGTATGAAAATAGCATTTCTAAGACAAACAAACTCGTATCAGATCCCTCATAGCAGGGATATAGATACTTGTTTATTTTCATTCTTTGTCTGACAATAGCCAATCCTAGAATTATATGATCACCAACATTTTAAAAAAAATACAGCTACAAAATGCATTTTTAAAGCAATACAACTACAAAATGCATTTTGTACAGAACTATATCTTATAACATATTAATCAGCCTTAGTCTTGTTTTCATACTTTGGCACACATAGACACAATTGAAATAATACTAACATATTTTAATGATGTGCTTTACATATAAATGTATTCGTTTGATATAGTTTTAATCAATTAAACAATTGTTGATTTTTTAAATTTATTTTTTTCCTTGACAGCCATCTCCACAAAGCCTTTTTGTCATGCTGTATACTTGAAATCAGTGTCTTATTTATAAACGTTTAATTTCATTGAAATACCAAGAAACTGCTGAGCTCAAAACCATTGCCTATTTATACATATCTATATATTTATTTTACCATTGCTTTTAACAATTTGAATCCCTTTGACAGCAAAGTGTTCTTGCCTTCTTTTTGTTGAAATTTATCATGTACATATATCTTTAAAGATTCGTGACAAACCTCATTAAAGAATAGTCTGTCTCATACATGCATGTTGTATTGAAGTTGTATATTGAAGATCATGAGAAAAGTATACACACACAGATTCATGCGTGTGCACACACACACTCAAATCCAGAGACACACTCAACACAAACACACAAGAACACACGCTAAGAGATAGAGAGACACACACAAACATGTACACACTTTCACACCCACACAAATGAAGAGCTAAATGAGATCAGAACTTGCCAAATTATTTAAAGAAGGCAATAACATTGTGCATTCTTTCAAAATTAAAATTTGTTCGACCTTTCATATTATGTTTTCCTCTTCACTGTTATACACAATTTTGCCAATAATTTTGCAAAGAGCCATTTGTATAGTTGTATGATATATCTATTTGTATCATTTATTGATGGTTGAGCATTTTGTTTACCCAATATTATTTAAAGTTACTGTGATAAATGTTGACTTTATAATATAACAATTGTTTTATTTTACATTTTTCATGAAAGCAAAGCTGTCTCCTTTCTTTGTTAAAATGTGTCTTCAAATATTTCCCATTTGTTTATTGCTCGTTCAACATCTATGTTGTTTTTATTTAAATCTTATCGCACACTTCTAGTGTACCTCTGAATGGCAAATCTTTAACAAATGTAAATAAATGTTTTATAGGGGCTAGATTGATTCTCAAAAAGATATGTCATAGTTAATCAAAAAGAATTTTGTAAACATCGCAATTTAACACTCAATTGTAATAATTGTTTACTGTGTAAATCAGTTTTTGAAAAGATATAGAATTGTATAACAAAGAGAAGAGTAAGAAACGGATGGAGACATCATAAAGTGAATTCTTTGACCACAATTGATGAGGTATAGGCCTAGCCTGTGACGTCGTCTTAAAGACTGATTTTTCAACGCAAAGGGATGATTTTGGCAAAGATACCAATGATTTTTAAAATGAGAGAATAGAGTTAGCAAATATTTTCAAAATTTGATTATAATTATATGGATAGCTTTAAACAAGGTTTGAAACAAAAATCAATGCAGGGACAGTATCTATTACAATAATGTGTTTTTTCTCTGAAGTATTGTGATTAGATTTGCTTGAAAATTACTGTATTTGTTTTTAAACAATCATTGTTTTTACTTTAAATCATATTTATTCAAAATGATAAACACCTCTAGTATTAAAAATGTTTTATTGAGGACCAATGTCAAGCCAGTAAGTCTCAAATTTCTTTCAGTATTAAATCCATGAAATCTCCTTATGTCATTGCTCATCGTTAATGTTGAAACTAAAATCTTTGCTGTCATTTTCTATCTTGTGTATGCCTCCTACATCTCACATTCAAAGAATAGCAGATATAAATTTGTAATGTTTATTTGAAGACTGTCACCAAACTTCTCTGTCTTTGCTTTTGTCCCTCTATTTCCCATATTATATTATTGTACATACATTAATCAGTCTTGGTCTAAAGGTTCAAAGTTACCTTGGAAACATTAGGAAATGTGGGGACAAAAGTCTTTGCGTTTAATACTATTATTGTTAATCTTCTCATTAGATTATTGAGAAAACAATTAGTTTGCTCAATACCACTGTAGTTATATAGGCCTATTTCATTTGTAAATCGATTGAATTACATCAAGACAGTATTCCGCAGTGTTTTCCTCATAATGACATTAAAGACATGGTAGGCTGATCACCTGCTTTTTTAAAGTCTTCGACCCATGGCATTTCCGTCTCTGTTTTCAGCCTTGAGTATGAAGTTGACTTGAACACCATAAATGACTCAAATGCTTGGCCCAAACACTGCAAAATCAAATAAATCAAAGTATTCTTGAATAATACAGGCTCGAGTTTTGGATAGTTTTTAAACCACACTTATTTCTCCCGTCTTTACATAAATTGTTCTGTGTTTGATTTGTTATCTTTAAAAAAAAATTAAAAATATTTTCATTTGTAAAAGTGTGTTGTAAAGTTGTTTGCCTTTGGCGGTTGTTTACAGTGTGTAAGTCAAGCAGATGTTACCTGGAACATTTTCTAAGGTTATCAGCAGTGCCCCATAATTGTATCATTCTGCTCACAATTTTCAGACCAGTGTTTTAGCTTTTCAAATTTCAGATAATTGTAATTTGTATTTATTTGTCTGGACGTGTGAAAAACAAATGGATGATTTTATCGGTAGGCACCATCATTTGCAATGTTAGTACCACTGCTTATTGGCTCTATTTGTGCCAATATCTGTTCACATCTTAGTTTGGAACTCCCATCTTGCCCGGTGGTATGTACCTGCCCACAGCTGTTTCCATCTCTGCTTGGTCAAAAAAGTTTAAAGAGTTTTTCTCTGCCTCTGTGGGTTCAAACCCTAGCCTATCGGAGGTGGACTATGAACAGGGTGTTCAGTATCTGAATCTGAAATGATCTCCAAGTGCCAAAAAGGACTTGAGACTGATAACTTTAATCTCAATTATTACTGTTCCAGTTACTATCATCAGCCTAGCGTAGCAAATTCCCCCAGTTCTTCTTACTACGGATGAGGAGTGGCTACACAGGCGACTGATTTTGATTTTATGCTTGATACTGCTAGGTGTATTGCTCATGGTGCCGGTAAAGGATTTTGAATATAGTAGGTGGATCCCCTTCCTATCTGAAATCCTTGAATCTACAGCATATCCAGCTCTATGTTTGACCACACATGGTTGTGGGGAGGCCTTCATCATTCATATATGTAGGCATCTTGTGTACCATTTGTAATAGGATATGGAGTTGGTCCCCAAACTGCATGGCATTGTTAATGGTACAATTTGGTATAGGCTACTTAACTTTCTATTTTAATATAAACAGACAACAAATGTTTTCAGATGACTCTGTATACAATTTATTTCATACAAAATGAATAACACAGGCTATAATAAGCATTGCAAATTAATAAGCAGAATTAAATGCCTGACACATCTATTTCTATAATTAATCATTTTATCCCAAATTTTGGCATGATGCTTGAGAACATGTTTCAAGTGAAGATTGATCTGATAGCAAGAGATTTCACCAAAATGCCTGGCTGTGCTCATATATAATTCCTAAAAAATGCTAGTGATCAGCCCATTGTGTGTAAAGAAAAATATTTCAAAATCAATAATGATCTTTTCCAGACATAAATGATAATATTTCACAGCCTAAATCTTTTTTAACCAGAGACTTACGACACATTTTTCTTTAAGAAATCTTGAAATAAAAAGGACTCACTACAGCAACAAAGAGTAATAACAGATAAATAAATAAATAATTATTACAGGTTTATAATACTTTTGAGACAGTCAAAGCTAAATACAAGCTGACAGATAATGCAAATGCAATATCTGCTTATAAATGGTTCAAGAGCAAATAAAAATCTGATAAAGATAAAGTCCTTGAACCACAATATCTGTTTGTTAATTGCATGTATTAGGGTGTTTTCGGCACAGAGGTCATTTCAGCAAAAACCACAATAAATAGTTAAATTAAAACAAAAATGAAATGCATTCTTTTGTCATATTAAAATGAATAACGGTATCATATTAAGGATATAAATGAACCATTGAAGATCACATGGCCATTTCCATACAACGAGAGAGAGAGAGAGAGAGAGAGAGAGAGAGAGAGAGAGAGAGAGAGAGAGAGAGAGAGAGAGAGAGAGA
>JARBEQ010159893.1:0-13071 GCA_030265355.1 Tritonia tetraquetra
TGTGATCTGGCTGTGTCATAATGGAAGAATCAAGTGTTTTGAAAATAAGATAGCAAATACATAGCTACACAATTATAATATACAATTCCAAAGGTATGGATAATACGTTCTTTGTGAAAAGAAAATAGGTGTTCATAATAATAATAGTAATAATAATAATAATAATAATAATAATGATAGTAATAATAATAGGGCATACTGATAATAACAATAATAATAATAGTGATGATAATAATAATAATAATGATAATAATAATAATAGTAATAATAATAATAATAATAACAACATAACCAAAGCCCTCACAGGTTAATCAAATATATTAAATAAGGCAACAGTAAATTAGTCAGCCATAAATGAAAGTGACCATCTGGTGTGCATAGTTTGAAGGCAGCTGCTAAGTAATGATTGTAAATAAGTCATTAATTAAGTAAATAAAGGAAGAAAACAATTTCAAGCCATAATTCAAACATTGGTTTTCTGTGATGATGGTGAAACGTTTCTGCGTTTGTGACGGTTCCGGTTCCGTCTTGGTAATACTTCGTCCGGAAGCACGTTAGCATTGTCGTCTGCGCAGACAACAGTAATGTGGTCTTGGAGTTTCAACGGACTGGAAAAGACGGTTTGCTCCATGAAACCATTTTTCTCGTCTTTGCCATCCTCGTTCGCGTCGCTGTCCTCAGACAAGGCTTCCGAGCCTGCCGACCCTGCTTTGCTGACCCGTCCGTTTAGGGTCGTCGGTAGGGACATTTTCAGACTGGGCGTAGAACTATCCTCGCGTCCGTTTGGGAATTTGGTGTTATTATTCGTTGTAGTGAATACTCTGATTTCAGTCTCGTCACGTTTTAAGTCATTGTTATTGTTGTTATTATTGTTGTTGTTATTGTTGTTGATTATGATGATGTTGTTGCTGAGTGTGTTGTCATATTGTTGATGTGGTTGTGTTGTTGTTGGTAGTGGTTGTTGTTGTTGAGCAGTATCATCCAGTGATAATGTGATTTTGTTTGGATCAGATGATGAGGTAGTTGTAGTCGTGGTGGTAGTAGTAGTAATAGGAGCAGGAGGTGGCGTAGCGGCGGTGGTTGCAGTGGCGTTGTTGACTAAGTCATGACCATACAACCTGGCAAGAATATTTCCCTTCAGAGCAGCGTCTAACTCGTCTAAGACAGTTGTCTCTCCCGCCAGCAAGCGGCGATGAAGATTCACGTTGGCGCTGTGCCTGTCTCGACTCCTTTTGGACGGAAAAGCTGCCGCACAGCCCTCGACTTTACACTCGTGCATGACTTTCAAATGAACGTTCTGGTAGTGGATCTTTACGGTGAAACTGTTCTGAAATACTTTGCCACAAGCAGCGCACTTCAGGGGATTTTCTTTGTCCGCAAAATCGGGCGGACATTCAACGAAAGAGTCGTTTGATAAAAGAGAGGCTTCGCCGTCAGATTTGTCCTGGCTCTCGTCGATATCCTTTTCTAGTATGACCATCTTCCCTTCGTCTTCCAAATCACCATCATCATCGCCATCATCCTCATCGTCATCTTCGTCATCCTCCTCATCGTCACCATCATCACCCTCTTTCTGCATGGAAATTTTATTAAATGAATCTGTTTCGATTTTGCAACCAGGAGACGAGATTGTGAGAAAGTTCTCGGGTTGGTTTAAACTTGAATTTTCTTTTCCCAAAGAAATGTTGCAATCTGCTTTTTCAACACAATCTGGTTCCTTCTTTTCCTCTGTATTGAGTGTAGACGCCCCTTCGATGTTTACAATAATCGGTCCAGTGCTTATTTTCGATAAAGTATCACCAAAACTGTTAAGATGTACGGAAAAATCTGCCGGTGTGGTTAGATGGGGCATTGAGCTAGGATCAGAGCATTCTTGGGTGTTAACTGTCATTATTTCTGATTTTATAGCACATCGTATTGGTGCGTTATTCTTTCTCCGACTTCCAGCTTTGGCGCCATTAAATAATTTTGAACCATCTTCGTCTGGTGAAATCGATTCCGGTAATTTACTGACCTGGTCATTATTGCAAGGTGCATCTAGATCAATCTCTAACTTTCTGTCCACGAGGTCAAATTTCTTGCTACTCAGATCACACGGTTCTTCTTCGACTATTTTGGTGCTCCCGTTATGAGTCACGGGGAAGTTCACCATATTCACTTTTGCAGGAACCAGTTTGCTCAAGTCGGTGGGACCATTTTCCAAGCTCAACTTGGCTCTTTTCTCTGCTGGTGGTAAAAACGGAAACTGCGAACTCATTTCAACGAAAAAAGAAGAATCTGGTCGTATAATACGCGGTGCCTCAAGTATGGGCAGTGCTGTGGCTGTAGACACGACTGGTTGAGGAGCTAGAGTGGCTAAGCCTGATACTGTAACAACCGGAGTTTGCAAAACGCTGTTCCCTACGCACGTTGCCATTTCTAGTTTCACAGATTCTTCAAGTTCGTCCTTTCTTTTCTGGGGCATGTGCAACTTGGGATTAGGATTAGCACTGTGTCTGTTTCGACTTCTTCTAGAACTGAACATCATATTGCACCCTTCCACCGAGCACTTGTGCATTTCTTTAAGATGAACGGCGCTGTAGTGAATTTTCAAAGCTCCTTTGTCACAGAACGTTTTATTGCAAGCAGTGCACAGAACTCTCTTTTTCCCGTTTGGACCAATGAGCGTGCTTCCAAAATTGGCAGATGGTGTCCATTGTCTTTTGATCGGGTTAGATGATTTTCTAGAGTGTTGTTTACAGTTTTTCTTATCATCGAAGGGAGAGTCGGGGTTATCTTTGTGAGAGTAATCTAGTACCTCCCCTTCTTCTTCTGATTCTGACAGGTAGGAAATAGAACCGTCCACTTCGTCATCCCCGGAAGTGTGACCTTGGTCTTCCTGCTGCTGCAGCTGCTGTTGCTGTAAGAGTTGTGGCCTCTGAAGCTGGTGAGTTGGTGAGATGGAAGCAGAGGAAACTGGGGTTGAGGCAGTGCTGAGATTCTTTGGGCTGTCACAGGCAGGAGATCTGGCTGGTGTTTTGTCAATAGTTGAAGCAGTGGAGAGGTTTACGGCCTGTGTGAGATTAACCGCTGTGTTGAGCTGTTCCTTTCGGGCGTCAAATGGTTGCTGCATGGGCTGGAGGCGATTGAGAGGGGGTGTGGCAAGGGGTGTGGTCGATGTGGGCGGGGTCTGTGGCATGGATATGATGGTGGCCCTCGGTTCTCGGCTGGGAGAATAGTTTGGTGATATGATTGGTGACGTCATCATACGTGTGGTGGGTGGTGTTAGGAAAGGAAGGGTCCTGGACCCAAACAGTTGACGGGTCGACTCGTAGGACTTTAAATAACTCTGCATGGATAGGTTGCTTCTCTCAATAAATTTCTTGATGTCCGAATCTGCCCTGGGAGACTGCTTGACCAGTACGTCGTGGCGATCCTTGGTGTCCTGGAGTATAATTTCTTGAGCGATGGCTTTTGTCTCTCCGAATCGGAGAAACTGTTGTAGGACGACCATTTCCTCCTCCCTGGAGGTCATGCACCATTTATCCAACACGCGACCAGAGCTGTCCTGTTGGTCAAAAGATAGAACAAAATTTGTTTAATTAGAACATGGAATCGAAAAAGAGCATAATATTCATACCACAAAATATCTGTAATTTTAAAAAATGAAATATTTAAGTTCCATTAAACCCCCCTTTGATATAATAACCATTCTGTTTTCAACACAACATACAACCAACAACTTTAGAAAATAAGCTTGGAGTGTTAGATGAATGCCATGGGATTATGTCCGGTCTGATGACGGAGTTACATTGATACTACCAGCGTCATGTATTTGGACCAAGTCACCCATTGATTCATGAAATGGACTCGTCTATGCCGCAGTGGCAGTGCACTCGCCAACGGAACAACATATTATTTGTGGTTCGAATTCCAACCAGACCAGAAGAGTTGGCTGGTATGTGTTTCCTGTTGTGCCGGGTTCAAGTACTATCGGAGATGTACTATAAACAGAAGGTCCCGCCTCCGAAATGATCTTTGTGGAAAGCGGCAAAAAACTGACAACTTTAATATTCTAATCATGAAATATACGAGTTCATGACCACTGCATGGAGACAAGGCCGTCTGTGTAAGAGGGCCTTTATTGGGACCAGAATATCATTCAAGCACTTTATAATAATATCAATAATAATAATAATAATAATAATAATAATAATAAATGACTTATATAGCGCCAAATCCATTTCAAAACGCCCAATGGCCTTTACAATGCGGTTATGAAATTCATAAAACCTTATAAACATTAGTCAGAAATTACGAATACACAGAACGATACAATTCCGGTTTTAAGTTGGACTTACAAGAGTTAAACGTCAGACAGCTACGCGTAGTTTGAGACAGAGAATTCCAAATAATATAATATGGGGCAGTATTTGTAAAAGTCCGAAACTTTCTAGCAACAGTCTGCTTTTATCTTTAAATCCAGTGGAGATGTTTCTAAGGTAACCTGTTGGCCAAGATCTTTTGTTAATTTGTCATTGAAATAATTGTTGAAACGCTCAGCTAGTTCATATTCATTGGAGTGTGTTGATGAGGAAGAAAATGGTCTTTCATGTCTAATGAGTCCATTCAGTTTAAAAAGTTCTTTACTATTTCCTATCACAAGATTTGCTTATTATAGTGCGTGGCCTTGCCATGTGTCTGCTCTCAACTCCTCTAATCTACTCCCATCAGTGCATTGATTAGAGGTTTTGTCATTTTTTGGTATCATTCTCTTCCCTTTTCCGTGAAAACTTTGACTTGATGTCTTATCTGATAATGCCATTCACACAGACATCTTGTTTCTAGCTAAACGAACACCCTTCTTTTCTGCATGGATCTAAAATGATATATCATGCTGTTACTATTATAATCGTCATTGTCATGAACAAGCATATTGTAGGTAAATCAGTTGCGCAAATATCCTCCCAACCAAATCAAATAATATTTCTTCGATATAGCGACGTTTGGAAAAAAAGCAGAGTAGGTGGGGCGGGGGCTGTGTGTGGTGGGGTCACAACATGTGGGAGGGGGGGGGGGGGGAGGGGGTAATGAGTGCTTCAAGATGCCATGGAGGGAATGGTGTGTGTATTGAGAGTCTTTGTATCCGACAGTTTGGCATGTGTGTGTTTGGTAGAACCTTCACTCTGTGTAAGCACATAATGTGTGTGAAAGTGCTTTAATAATAATAAGCCATGAAAAATGTTACTTGGTGTGTGTGGGTGTGTGTTTGAGTGTGGGTGTGTGTGAGTGTTTGTTGGGTGTGGGTGTGTGCGCGTGTGTGTGTGTGTTGAGAGTCAACATGTGGTTCTCATCAACGTCTTTCCGAGTCCAAGACGAGACAGACACCCTGATGGCCCGGACTTTCGGGTGTGCTGGAGACAATCGCCGCTTTGTCATTAACTCTGGCCCCTCCCCTTTCTCTTTCTCATCAGAATGTCTTCAATCTTTCCTTTCAAATTGAATAATTACCTTTAACATTATACCAACCGAATACGTTGTTTATTGTTCATTTATAAAATGAGGATTTGAACCGTCGAATTTGGAAAATCAGGCACAAGCAAACAGTCACAATGGAAAAAAGCGTTCAACAAAATTGTTATGACAAACCGCGGCAGGAAAACACCCTTCTTTCTTATATGCGAGAAAAGCGCTGAGCATGGCGCGTTAACAATCCGTGTGGAATGTCGATTCATTGGTTGAATAGTATCGGTATCACATTATGTTTTTGCAAACCATACACCAATGTATTATGTATACTTTCAATCTGATTGTGACGTGTGAAAAGAAAACAACAATAGCCACAAACCCAGCATCGATTGGAATCAAAATAGGCAGGATGGATCGGTTCGAAGAGAAAGGGGTGGAATTACAATGTTAACTTTGCCATTGACAAGTCATTGTTTCCTTTCTCCTAACCATCTAATTACTTTAAAATGTGTGCACACTACGAAAGGGTTAACAATTTGAAAAAAAATTAATGAGTAAGAAAGAATTGTGCATACATTTCGAAATGTCGAAGATAAATCTAATATAAGAATGCACATAGAAATTATGACTTTCCAATGGGTGGTGTAGGTGGTACACCAGTTTATTTAGCACTATACTAACCTTGAGGGCAAGGATAACGCTCAATTTTTGACAGAACATTTAAATGGGAGCTGTGATGAAGCTCCCTCATTTCAAACGAAAAAATCCAGCCAGTTTCAAATGTCAGAAGTCTATGGAGATTCTTGCCCATGCTATGATGTGATTGAATATTGGTGCAAGCAATTCACATGTGGCTTCATGTCCATTGAAAATGGATACTTTTTTCTTTCTTATCCAGTTCCCTTTTTTTTACCATTACAGTGTAGGGCCAGTCTATGAGGATGGATTTCCATAGATCAAGATTTTAAGCCAAGCAGGTGATCAACCCACTGTGACCTTTGTGGTAGGAATTAATTTTGCCCGACAGCGGCCTTGCGGCCTACTCTTATCGATTTTCAACTGCCAAGGGTTCTTTAACGCGCGCAACGTGCACACGGGACCTCCGAGTTTATCGCCCGTCTCCGATAGGACTAGGTTCTTTAATCCCATCTACCTGAATAGGATCAGGGGAGTGGCATATATAGGTTTTCAACGAGTTTCAATGAGAAAAACACCCGTCAGCGTCGCTGCCGGGAATCGAACCTTCGCGTCAGAGGCGAGAACCGTACCTCTGTGTCACTGGGACTCCGGGTATTTTTTTTAAAGGACAAAATCTGTCATTCTTATCTGAAGAACTTTTCAAGGTGATTCATCAGTGGCATAAAGACGTTCTCGCAAGTGGTGACTATTAGATGCAGAAATTGATATCTCCAAATACAATTTCTCTACATCAAATTTCAAGGTTGTGGCTTCATTCCTTCATACTTAGGTAAAACAGTTATTGACAACCCATTGAAAGCACCCCACGCGGATAAGCACAAAAAGTTGTAAGTATGAAACACGATCTGAGCCTTACCGGAAGTTGTGGATGAACGTGCTTTGATCTTCCTTCACTAATTGATTAATTGAGTAAGGTTTTTGTTTATTAATATTAAAATAATAAAAACGACCACATTCTCATATCTACAGAGAATTGTATCATACGAGGTTTTGTGTTTCTAGGTTGGGTTTCTTTTGGGGTTTTTTTGGTTTTTTATCTTTGCAAGATTCATTTTTCAGCCACTACCTATTATCAGTAGATTATCATAAATTATTACAATCAACATTATCATTTTTATTATTATTATTATTATTATTATTATCATTATTATTATTATTATTATCATCATCATTACTATCATCATCTATATGTTATTTATCATCATCATTATAATCATTGTTATTTTTCACACCAATATCTACCTGTAGAACATATCCCCTGGCGTAATCTTCATAAGTCCAGCCGAATCCGTGTAAGACTTGCAGGACCTCCTCGTGCTGTAGGACAGAGAACAGTCTATCCAGGAGAATCTTGAGTCGCACGGGCGTAGCGTGAGCACCGTACAACATGAGGCTGGCAATATCGAAAACGATATTGGGCTGTACCACCTCCACTTGCAGTCCCAGGTTCATCACGTGAGTGGCGCCGAGTTTGTCCAGGGCTGCGGGTAGAGAGACAGAAAAACAGAAACATTAAGTTTTTTTTGTGTTTGTAATCCATAATGTACGTTGCAGCCTGCTCCAATGGCGCTGAACACAGCGCTGGGAAAACTGTGGATCAAGAAGATAAATCAGCCAACTGTGCTCGGCCGGGCCTTAGTAGATTGTACAGTCAACTCCCGTTTATCACAACTCGGTTAATCGCAATTGCCGCTTAATCGCAGTCTTCCCCAAGAAACAAGAGTTAATTAATTCTATGTAAATGTCACTGGTTAATCGCAACTTCGGATAATAGCAACAATTTTGCCGCTTCCGTCGTGTTGCGATTAACCGGAGTCGATTGCACAATGAAGGTCACATTCTTTGGTGCTGCCCATGTTTGCCACAATCTTCTTCTTCTTTTTCTTCTTCTTTTCTCTCGCAAATTAATGACACTCAAAAAATGAATAAAGATTGTTAAAAAGAACAAGTTTAAAAAATGGTGAAGACATGGCATCAACATCAAACGAGAGGGAAAAGCTGGGGGATGAAAAAGGAATTAGATAATGTTGTTTTTACTCCACGTGTTTTGCCTTCCTTGAATGTAACTTAAGCCTTTTTACAAATACCTCAACATTAGAATGTAAATTTGCAAAATCGTCGACATTATTATCACGTTCATCGTTACCATTATACAAAAAAGTCGTCTCGTCGCATCATAATACATCATCATCACCATCGTCATCATCAACACACTACAATCATTGCCACCATCACCACCACCACAACTACGACCATCATCATCATTATCATCGTTGTCGTCATCATCATCATCATCATCATCATCATCATCGTCGTCGTCGTCGTCATCACCATCATCATCATTTCTATGAATAGTTGCACTTAATCAATGTCAAATATTTATCAATAACACCAACGTAACACAAACTAAACTGTATTGGTGATATTGATGACAATGACAATGATAATGATAGCAGTAGTGGCGACGATAATGATGGTGATGATGATGATGGCGAGGAAAAAAATGTCGTTGATCAGAGACACGGACATGGCGGGTAATGATAATGACGTTATGCAGTCCCATGCCCCCATATCGTGATTGGATAACCAGGTATAAAAAGCCAAACGTGCGGACATTCGGATCGTCCTGATCACTTCATCAACGGGACAAAACCTCAATGCGATTAGTCATTGGTTTGTTATTTGCATGTCATTTACCCCGTCCGCCGTCCCAATCCCTAGATTAGCTCACATAGACCCAATCCATGTCCATTACGACCACGGATCTCGCCGCCCTGGCATTCACAGTCGCGATAATTGACTTAATTCCAGTTAAAACGAGCCAACCACAGACATGGCCCCGAGCTGTAAATGAATCAGCGCCATTCCAAGGATTGGTATTTATTCCATCGGGTTGAATACTCACGACATCGAAGGGGAGGAGGGGGAGATGAAAGGACCCAGGACGCTAACGATGAAAAGTCGTATGAATGGCCCTACGACTCGAGCTTGTTACGAGTACTTTAGACGATACCAAAAGCAGATTTTGCACGCCGGACGGTTGGGGAAACGTCAATCGAGAGACGTACAAGAGCCGGGATTGTTTTCCAGTGTCCGTGGACAACAGAGCGAGTATTGACATGGTTACTCAACCATCACCACCTACAGAGCACAGCTGTTGATGTTAGACCCCCGTGGACACGAGATACTCCTCAAGTCAAGGAGCTCTTCTTTACTGTAAAACCAATTTGGGAGACACGAGGAGTTGGCCATGTGATAGACTTTTCACTTCGAGATGGGAAAAGGGAAAAGTAATTCCTTTCAGCTCAGATCTTGTTTGTGTTGGTCGGGTCTGTTACAGGACACCTTCTATCGCAGACTGGAATCCGCGCTAAGTCGAGCGGTTGTAGGACGGTAACCCGATAACTAGCTTACAAGGTTTGCACCCCGAAAACGTATTTGACTGTTTGACTTGCGAGGATTGTCTTTCCTTGGTAAGGGCATTGGCAAGAAGCAAGGAGACCTAATACAAGAAGCGTGTTTCGCCCCTCGGCTTCATGCATGGCCGTTGATTTAATTTGGACACTGTCGGCTGCGTTACAAGGGACTAGGTTTAGGATTGGCATCTCTTCCATCGTGAGGCAACCGAATTATCTCATTGGCTGTGTAATTAGTGACGCAGGAGACCAGGCAGGGGAGGTAAACATGTCCAGGGCTGGGTAGAGATACTAATCTTGACATGGGTCTGTTACCCGTCTTGTCAGAACTTTCTGGAATTCGAGACCACGTGAGGATGGGTGACCTAACTCACTTATCACTGCTAGGTGAGTTAGACAGACAACGTTTGGTGATTAACGCAGACTGAGGCACCCACTCGTCAGGGTCAGCCAGCCACCGTAACGCCTGACTAAAGTCTTCATCATGCACAATATGCATATTATGGAACTTGTAAATCGAGTAAATTATGAAAGACATTTCGTTACAAACAGGGCGCCGTGCCAATTTTAGCACACGCACACATATAAAAGCAAGGTCCCACGTCCGGTTTATCAATCATAATCAAATTGCGCAATGTTCTTGGCACAATAAAAATGGCCCGAGCAGCAAACGTTTTTTAAAGATAAAGACACATAACAATGTGAGCAGTATAAAGACAAAGTATTAACTGTTTTTTAACAGAGTGAACTAGTCAATAGTTGGTGTGTAATCGTTATCCATTACATTTTCTGGTATGTCCATTTATGTATGTTGTCAATATGCCTGCATCTTGGAATGATGGGCTCTCGTGTACATTTCGTGATCTATGGTTACGTTAGGCCCAATACGGAGTGGTATCACATCTCCCTGACATCCTCATCACTCTCTCAGTGAGCACACAGAAAGTCTACTCATGGGAAGGGAAAACGGGCGCACTCCATGTATGTGAATTAATTATATATACAATTTGGCTCTTCACTGAGAGAGCACCGATGTGAAGGAGATGTGATAGCACTGTAAGGTTAGCCCCAAGCTCCTGCTTCGCTGTCATGGTGGGAGACGGTCATACAAACAATGCTGGCAGCATTAACTTCCATCAAGGACCCATTTCAAACAATGTCCTAACGGAAAGAGCATGGTCTAAACAACCTTTCCTTTTATCTGGTCTGGAACAAGTAAAAAGTCACAGTGCGTGGGTAGTATGTGAACATAGGTAAGTAGTGGATGTTAAGGCACAGACAGACAGGCAAACAGACAGGTAGGCAGACAAGCGGGAGATAGAACCCTGTCACATTTACATCACTCGCTAGATGGAAGGCTGGCAGCCGCAGTCTTCGCGTCAACAACCGCTCGCCCTAAACAAAACATCGTGTAGATAGACAAACGTAGGGATTGGCCCTCACCAGGTAAGAGGAAGGAAGGGGCTCAGTCGCAAAAGGATGAACAACAGAGCGAGTGAGTGAAAACGGTGGGTGAAGGACTTTGGAGATATAGATTTAGAGACAATTAATTGTGTTTTAAAAATCATTTTTAACTTTTGACATTTGGATGGATATTGATAGCAATTTGTTTTAAATCATAGAGTTTTTAAAAGGCCGGTTATGTGTAGCGAAAATCGGGACCCGCAAGTAAGCGATTCCTATACTTTGCAGCACATCGAACTGGTAAATCTGGAGAATGCTATTCTACGTGACCGCCTTAGGCATGTAGAGTTGTTCCGTGTCCCTGGACCCTAATATATAAACATATTCCAAGCAAAAAAAAACAAAACAAACGGTTGCCCATAAAAATAGAAATCCGAATACAACTACAACTCAGGCATAACGGAAAATGTCGCGCATGCGCACAAGTCTTTTGAGCGTTGCGGAATTGATGCTTCCTTGTGGCGATTTAGCGGTACACGCCCGATTGATTTCGTTTTGATTCCACCTTTCGTATATTTATTGCGTAGTTCATAATATGAAACATAATGTAATTATAAACCCCCTCCTCCTTCAGCTACTACTACTACTACTACTGCCGCCGCCGCCACCACCACCACCACCACCCCTACTACGACTACGACTACTACTACTACTACTACTACTACTATAACTACTACTACTACTACTACTACTACTACGTTTATTGCCCATGCTCCATTCTTATCATTGACGCTGTTGAGAAAAGAGCGACGAAAAACCAAGATGGCGAGAAGGTAGGAACATCAACCCATCTGTCAGCAGCGAAAGTGATTGCAGGACAGGTTTAAAGGGTATGTGAATGCTTGACTTATTCCATCACCATGGGTCGGCAGACACAAAGACAGAAAAAAAGGTTCCATCATACAACCATAAGGCCCTGTACGGACGAGCCTCGCCAAAATGGTGCTTTTAAGGTAATGTATTGTGAACGTACGTTTGGTGCGCTTTTTGTCGTCATCCCCATTGCTTCCTTTCACGACATGCCAGGTGTGTACATACAATAGAGAAATAAACACGAGAATACAAAGTGATCGGGATTTTTCCGGGTTGTTCTATTTTATTGGGGGGGGGGAGTGAGAGAGAGAGAGAGAGAGAGAGAGAGAGAGAGAGAGAGAGAGAGAGAGAGAGAGAGAGAGAGATCTGAATAATCAGTCAGGTCAAGGCAGGTTTATTATCACAGAGGGTGGACATGATCTGCCTCCGCATTAATTTGTCCTTGGGGTGAACAGAAGTGTTAAAGGCTATGCCATGGGTTACGATCAGAAGTCTCCTACTTTGTGTCTAGTACGATATCCCAAAGTCATGCCTTCCTTCTTCTCATCCAACATTTCTCGTCCCAATTCCTTTTCCTTCACATTTCCTACAGTGTACATCCTATCGTCTCTTCAATCTAACAATAATTTAATAGATCAATCTAACAATCATTTAATAGATCAATCTAACAATCATTTAATAGATCAATCTAACAATCATTTAATAGATCAATCTAACAATAATTTAATAGATCAATCCATCGATTAATCTATTAACCATTTGATAGATTAATAATATATCAATGATTTAATAATGAACCATTCAATATATCAATCTGTCTATCACTCAATGGATCAATCCATCGATCAATCTAACAATCATTCAATAGATCTATATTTCAATCATTTAAATATCATTACACTAATCAATCAATTAATCATACGCAACCAACTCCCACACTTTTTCTCATCTACGTGATATAATCCCCTATCAAACAACCTATTTTTTCTTCTCTCTTTCCCCATATCAATCCGAGAACCAATTTATCACTCAATACATTTTTTTGATCTGACATACAAAATCCAACGAAATAAAAAAAGTAAAGAGAAACGATATTCTAAAACCTAACAGCTTTTCATGCTCATTGGACAAACAGATTGCGGTCAACGCCAAAAGACAGGGTGGGAAAAAAATAAAATGAAAAGTGAGCGAACGGAGAGAAAGGGGGTGGGGCGGGGGGGGGGGGGGGGGG
>JARBEQ010160004.1:2898-13069 GCA_030265355.1 Tritonia tetraquetra
ATATAGTCAGACATACTGTTATAGTCAGACATACTGTTATAGTCATATAGTCAGACATACTGTTATAGTCAGACATATTGTTATAGTCAGACATTCTGTTATAGTCAGACATACTGGTATAGTCAGACATACTGTTGTAGTCAGACATACTGTTATAGTCATATAGTCAGACATACTTTTATAGTCAGACATACTGTTATAGTCATATAGTCAGACATACTGTTATAGTCAGACATACTGTTATAGTCATATAGTCAGACATACTGTTATAGTCAGACATACTGGTATAGTCATATAGTCAGACATACTGTTATAGTCAGACATACTGTTATAGTCAGACATACTGTTATAGTCAGACATACTGTTATAGTCAGACATACTGTTATAGTCAAACATATTGTTATAGTCAGACATACTGTTATAGTCAGACATACTGTTATAGTCAAACATATTGTTATAGTCAGACACACTGTTATAGTCAGACATACTGCTACAAAATATAAACGAATTGTATTATCATCATCATTCCACTTTGATTACTACTGCTAACGCTATTGTCAATATTATTGATGAATTATATTAGTTAAATTATTGCCGGGTAAAATAATTTTCTGAACACTGTAAAGGGGGAGGGGGGGGGGGGAGAGATAAAGAGAAGAAAGGGGGGGGGGGGTGAGGTGGATGGTTATATGGGGGAGAGGATAGAGGAGAAGAGAGAAGAAACAAATTGGAAAGTATTAAAAGATGATCATAAACGGTGGGGTTGAGGGATAATAGTATCAATAAATTTGCAGAGAAGAGGTTGGGGGAAGGGGAGAAAGAAGAGATGAGGTTGAGTGAATACTGTGAGAGAGTGGAGATAAGGGTGAGAGTGAGGGTCCTGGGTCAGGACAAAGAGGTTATAGAGAGAACAATATACTAGATGGATAAATTCCTTACAAAGCCTATTGGTGCTGCGTGCCCAATTGAACGAAGGTTTTTTCCACTAAATCATGTAAGTGACCTCATGCGGGTTATCGCCCGTCCTTATGTACGATTCATTTTGACCTCATGCGAATTTGGCACGGGAAACGTGACTCTCTGAGCCCTCTAGTTCTATTTAAAAAGTCTCTGGGACAGGGTTAGAGAGTGGAGTGGGAATGCAAAAGGGAGAGTACTTGTAAACAGAGGGGTTGGGTTGGTCACGTTAAATCCAAGCGTGTGTTCATCTCTCTTGGTTGCAAAGAATCTAGATAGACGATCAAACAAGTCTTCCTCTCCTGTTTACCTCTGGGGCACTGTACAGTTAGGAGGACAGACATTTGGATATATTTTACTGCCATGATCAGTGCTGTTGAAGTGGGTCGCGACTGGTTTGTCGTAGTCGCTTTCTTTTTATTTTTTATACGCGATTGTCGACGCTTTTATCCAACTAATCACTGGTTGAAGTTTTCTACAGATTTCCGTGTTCCATGTTTGTTGTCATTTGTGCGTTGTTTTGGTAGCTGAGGAAGGTCTTTTTTATCCGAAACGTTCCAAGTCCCGTGCTTTGTCCCCCCTAAAACGTTGTACATTTTATCTATCTGTTTACCCTTTAGTTTATAACTTCCAGTAAACCCTATTCCATAAAGTCTAGTAAGTGTTATGTTAAACAAGGGAAAGTTATCCGACTTTCAGTGCCAGCAATGTTCGAGGACACAGTAGTTCATTTTTTCCATAAGTATGGTATGTTATCCTTCCTAACAGGATCTAAAAATTCATTTCAATTTTCAAGTCAGAACCTAAAACATTACAATTGGTTCTCATCTCAGTGGTTATACTGTTTCTTAGATTCAATAATCTGAGTATCGCTTTCAAGTTATCATGGCTTTCGTTTTCTTAAAGCTGAGACAATTTAATATTTTGAATCGATCAGGAGATGAGACAAAACATCCAGGTAACAAATTAAAGGCAAAGGCTAAAAAAGAACATTAAAAAAATCCAACACCGACAAATAAACAGACAAACCCAGACAACAATAAAACTAAATACTATGATAACCCCTATATCACCGAATCATAAAAACAGACAGACAGACACATAGATAGATAGATAGAGATAATAGGGAACTAAGAGAGAGAGAGAGAGAGAGAGAGAGAGAGAGAGAGAGAGAGAGAGAGAGAGTGAGAGAGAGTATGAGAGAGAGAAAGTAAGAGAGAGAGAGTAAGAGAGAGTGAGAGAGAGTATGAGAGAGATAGAGAGAGAGTAAGAGAGAGTGAGAGAGAGTATGAGAGAGAGAGAGTAAAAGAGAGAGAGAGCAAGAGAGCGAGAGTATGATAGAGATAGAGAGAGAGTAAGAGAGAGAGAGTGAGCGAGAGTGAGAGAGAATGAGAGAGAAAAAGAGAGAGGCTGTGAGAGAGAAATATAATATATATATATATTAGACCCATGATAGTTGGGCTCGAACCCGGCCCAAGTCCAAGGTCGAGTGACGTAATCACTGAGCTAGGGACGCACCCCTCGTTGTCTTTTATAACATTTACGACGATTTTACGTGTCCTGGTATTGCCAAATCAGCCACCCACTGGATTAAAGACGTTATTATTCTCCCAAACCCAGAGTGGTAGAACCTTCCAGCTTTTATCAGTTGCTGAGGGGGTACCCACAAGGGCCACAGTAATTTGTTTATTGGCCTGTCTTTGATTAATACTGATCAGTGTATTGCTCATGGTGCCAGTAAAGAGTTTGTGGATACAGTGGGCTGATCACCTGCTTGTCTGAGATTCTTTGATCCATAGACTTTCCGGGTCAGTGTTCAGTCGTGTTAGGTGGTCAGGGTGCCTGCAATTTATGGCAGGTATCTTGTGGGCCTTTCATGGCTGAACATAGACCTGGCCCTAACACTGTTCTGCGGTATTAATAGGGTTTGATCAAACAAACAAACAATTAATCTCACAAACCACTACCAAGGTCAAAGCAGATGTACCAAACCTCTAATCCCAGTTTGTGAAACACTCAAAGATAGATGGCAGATAAACAATACGCGAACGATTTACTGTCGTATTTATAACTATCATTCGGAAAGATAGACACATTTTACGATTATTTCTATTTTCATTGCTTATCTTGAAACACTTAAATCCAAGGTCGAAAATGGTTCGACCCACTTACTTAATTCATTGTGTCTGAAGATACATTTCAGGGAGAGAACCGTTTCTTTTTCTCATTGCTAGGCCTGTGTTTCACATTTCGGAAAGTCAATTATGATGATATTGGTTTATTTTGTCATCCATAGAGCATACCACCGCTAAACGGTGGCCAAATATGTCCAACATTGCTGAACAAAGAGCTAGAAAAACTTTGGATCAGGTAGATAAAACAAGCAGGTGATCAGCCCAATTGAATGGTGCAACGAGCGTCACATCTTTTACTTTTGCCCAAGATTTGGCCATAACATTATTTACTGTTGCTTTGGTGGTAAACCCCTCAGCTCAAAACAAATGAGCAGGTTTTGCCACATATGGTGAATTAGGATAATATGAGTTATCTAAGACCCAGACTCCAGCAGCACAGGGCTCTGGGTCTGATCTCTGGTAGCTGGGTAGATGACTAACGCTCAGAAAAAGATCACGCGAGTCTGGGTGTTTGCCACGTTGCTTCTCCCTTTACTCGATCTGGGATCAATCTCCACTCACTGCTGTTGAGTGACATAATCTAACTACCAGGGACACATAGATAGTCTCGCCTCGTATTTAAGACAAACATCTTACTTGTACGGTTCACATGTTCCAGAACGGACTGGTTTGAGGATCGCTGGCAAGCTGGTGACCAGTTCACGACGACTAACCACCATGAATTCACTCATGATTTGACAGCATTCTCCTGGTGCGCACTGGGAGATATCTGTGCACACTTTCCCTTTTCCCTGGACCTAGACACAGAAGGAATAAATCAGCTGTATGTTATATTATGTATTGGAGCCAGTCCTACAATTCAAGATACACCGTGTAAGTCAAGTCAGGTTTCGTCGGTTCCTCGTCTAAGATTATGCTAATGAGTAATGAGACCATTTCCGTTCTCCGCGCTTTCAATTTACAAGCATGGCAAGCGAAATTGGCCTCATTAACATAATCACAGACGAGCAACAGGCAAAACTTGCCAAGTTCACGCCTGGGCGTAGACTGTGTAAAAGAGAATTGATAGCAGATAGATAATACCTTGATAGCAGATAGATAATACCAATGACCATTTTTAGTAATGACACGAACATGCAAATGGCGTCTCATGGGGACGTTTTTGATAATAATTATCTTAACCAAAAAGGTGACATCTAATGAAGGTGTCCACTATCGTGGCTTTTCCCGGAATAGAGGACGATTGGATCCAAAGTTTACAATAAGGATGTCCACGGAAAGGATTTTTCCGATCTATACCTATTCAATCCTCTTCTTTTATTTTTATCTGCTTGGAAAACCGAGTTTAGAATAAATCCTTATTTACAAATAGGTATAAATTGGAAAAATCCGTAGACTTCCCAATTGAAAAGGGACGGGGAGTTGGGTACCCTGGTGGTGAGTCTCTCTGTCCGTATGTGCGTTATATTAAGGGACCAACCGTATGGACCAAGACGGCTGGTATACCAAATTTCAAGGCTTCAGGTATAAATGCTTGTTTTTGATAGGGTTTGGAAAGATTAATGTTGCATCGTGTATTGCCTTCACTTGACAGGAGAACACTCCGACCTCTGCTATAAATACTAGGGCCTTTCTATATTGGACCAGAGATTATATTTGACTTGTTTACAAGAGCGAGAAGATCGGTAGAAAGGTATTGACAGTGCAAAGTTGGACAAACTCCTAGTTAATAAAACTTAAAACCAAGATTCCAAGGAAAACTTGTTAAAAAGAACATGGGGGGGGGGGGGAGGGGGGAGAGATAGATAGATAGAAAGATAGAACGATAGAGATAGATAGAGATAGAGAGAGGGGGGAGGAGAGATCGAGATCGACCGATCGATAGATAGACAGACAGATAGATAGTAATGTAGAGTCTACCTCCTGTTTGAATACGCCATTAAAAGAAGGACGAGACGATAGAAAACAAAAAGAAGGAAAGAAGAAAAAGATGATGACGACGACAAAGAAAGAGAAGAGGAAGAAGAAGAAGAATGAAGAAAGAAAAGGAGAGGAAGACTAAAGAGGAGGTGGAGGACGAAGGTTTTCGAAGCACACCCCTGGCCTCTCTCAGCAAACCCTGATGTTAACATAAGGTCAAAGGTTTTCCAACACGCAGACAGTGAATCAGAAAAAAAAACTAAACCTAAAAAAATAGTTAATTTTGTAAACGTAGACGGTCACTGGAGAAAACAAATATAAGCATGTGAGGAAAACATTTCGAATTTTAATGTCAGGGACTATTTTCATGTTATATGTTCTGTGCTTTTTTGTCTGTTAGCTGATGAAGGGCTTTTGTTGTCCGAATTTGGAAGTTTACACATTTCCTTACCTCGTTTATTCACAAGACAAGCTAAGACAGTTTACTCTAGGTTTTCTTTCTTTGTAGTGTGAGGACAATTTCCGCATAGCTGAGTGAAGGGAAACAAATAAGAATCCCTTATATTATTATGTCTCACGCTGTGTGCATAGACCCATATCATTGCAAAATAAAGTGAAGTTCATTCTCTTTCAATGAGTTCTACAACACACACACACACACGCGTGCGCGCGCGCACGCAAACAAATTATTTTGACAAAGAGAACGTGTGAATGATACTATCCATTGGTTTAAGAATATTATTGAATAACCAATTGAGGCGAGCTGGCCGAGTGGTCTAGATTATGGACTTCCATGGCGAGGGTCGTGGGTTCGAGTCCGGCTTCAGGCGCTTCGTTTCTTCCTTTGGCAAGAAACTTTACTCCGTTTACCTCACTCGACCCAGGTGTAGAAATGGGTACCAATTCTCAAACGAGTCTTGGGAAAGTATTCTGCGATAGACCAGCGTCCTATCCAGAAAGTGAGAAAGTGTCACTTGTCCGCTTCACGCTACCGAAACCGGATTAAGTTCCGGCCCTTTGCTCTTACGCACATAATACTTTTACTATACTTACCAAAGCCACAACGAGAAGAAGCGAAAAGCAAACAAGTTTCAACATGATGGCGATCTGTCTGAAAATGGAGTGGGTGGAATCTGGTGCTAGTATAAGGGTGTTTATACTGGTAAACGGAATTTGGTCACGA
Organism: Tritonia tetraquetra; assembly: GCA_030265355.1. NCBI lineage: Eukaryota > Metazoa > Mollusca > Gastropoda > Nudibranchia > Tritoniidae > Tritonia > Tritonia tetraquetra. The sequence goes on from JARBEQ010160004.1 coordinate 9,094, forward strand.
TCAGGTTTACATAACACTATAGGGGCCAGGCTATGGATGTATAGATAAGAAAGGGCTTCCAGTTTACCCGCTGATAAGAAACTGACCATAGTTTCTCTTGAAACTGACCATTCATTCTGAATCACTATTTAGCTTATTCAATGTCAACAAACTACTGTGAATCTGACGTTGCATCTACTTCCGTCAGATAGGGAATTCGGTTATATTAAATTTCCGATTAAAGTGAATTTTTAAAGAAAAAAAATAAATTTCTTCGATATATTTAAACCGGTTATAGTGAATCACAGCCGGTTATAATGAATTATTTTTCGTGAGATGTGACTAAAAATCAGATGATATTATCATACAAAAATAACATAAAAACAAAAGAAAGATTGTGGCGTAGCGGTCAAAGCTTTCGCTTCGTGAGCAGAAAGTACTGGGATCGAAATCCCGTCGGCGACGTTAGGACTTTTTTTCCTTTTTAACTCTTTCGAGTTTTATGGTTATGACAGTAATGATTCCAATGGAATCAAGTCCTCCAATTATGGACTATAATTCGGAGGTCCCGCCTTTGATATGACCTAAAATGTTTTGCCAAGGACGTACCACTAACAACTTTAAACTTTAAACTTTAAACACATGACATGAATATTTTTGCAACAAGTTTACAATACAATAAATGGAAACATCTAGAGTAAACAAAAAACAAGTTGTAAAATAACATGTGGCAACGCACTTCTTGCTATTTACAACAGTATACAAAAAACAACGGTGGATTAAAAGGGTAATCCCATGCTTCAATGGGAAGTGGAACAATTGCATTTCGATTATTCTGAAACTACTGAATTTTCCTAAACAATACAAAAGGTACTGAAGAAAAATGTGCCCTTTCTTCGAGGAAAATTCCATAGATATCGTCAAGTAATTAAGTCGAAAGCCTTAACAGAAAGTATAGCGAGTTTTAAAAAATAATATTAGATTAGATATTAGATACACTCATGGACCTGGGTTTGAGATCACAGTACCTGGCTCACAACTTCAAAAAACGTTCGTCTTCTCAAAACGGCCACAAGTCCGTGTCTGGAGAATGATAGTAAACAAGGAAATGTGTTTTTTTCTGGAGATCCAGTAAAATCTTCTCAACTTATATAGATATGACCTTTTTGTGGTGAAAAGGGGATACAGCTTAAAACGTTAGAACTTTATTCAGCTTCTAATCTATGTACTTCATATTATTGAGAAAATGTATTTAGTGGATTCATCTACATTTTCCTTATCTCAATGAGGTTGTCCTTGGCAACTGCACAGTATATTACTATGGACCAAATTTGAGCAATATACAGAATGTTCTCTCATTCACCATTTAAGGTTGCTTCATCAACCAGATTCACAGATTTCCTAGCACCGTTGTGGGGGTTACATTAGAGCTATCAACAAAACAAAAAATGGTAGACATAATGATAGTTTTAAAGTTTCAGAGTTGCTAGATTGACGTTATTTTCGACACAGAGGTTACTTCCTACGTGCAAGATTTCCTCAATTACTTTTCCGTTCTTCTTTGCCTCTCAGCTCCCTGTGGAGCTGGTCAGTTCTGTTGTAAAGCTCTGCATTGCTGTTGGTATCTGGCCAGTGGCCATCATGATGCGTCTATGACACCTATTATTGGTAAATGTTGGGAGTTGCTATACTGTTGATATATTAGTTCTTCATGTTTCTGAATATGGAATAAGTATGAAATCATAATTTTCGTCTATCAATCCCCCACACGTCATCACACGTCATCGGAAACCTGCAAACCAGCCAGCCATAAAATTTGCTCAGTGAAAAGTTGCACCTGGTGGACACATACCTGGATCCTCATACAATTCAATCGATCTTTCTCTAGTAGAGCTCCTCTGAAAGGCCATATATTATGTGGTAGATTAGCCAATGCTTTGTCTACAAAAAATTGCATTTGGTATGCGTGTGGGGGAGGGTAAACATTATAGCATCGCATATTATATAACTTTCCAGAGTGCCACTGAGAGCCGGTGTAAGAAGGAAGAAACACTCCCCTTGCCGAAGGCAGTCTTTTTTCCTAGGATAAAAACACTCCATTACGGAGGGGAAAAAACACTACCTGTAAAAAAAACCCCACTGCCCTCGCTGAAGGATGGAAATTATAGAGCCTGCCTTCAGCGAGGGCAGTGTTTCTCTCTTTATCTCCCTTTCTTTGTTCCCCACATACACCCAGTCTATCCGTCTGCTTATAGAATAATCAATGAATCTATAAATCATTCTATTGGACCGAACTATTAATAGAACTTTAAGCCTTCACTAATTTGATGTCTGACCTTTTACTCTAAGTCCTTTGACCGTTTTTTCTTTTCAATTAGCTCTGACTCTACCCCTTGTTTCTCTTTCATCACTTTGTCTGGTCGTTTAGGCCGCCTGGTGTCGCTGGAGACAACCGAGACAAAACATTGCAAAACAAAGTTTAACATGGATCCCGCAAGGGAGTAGATCCAGGGGCAGGCCAAGGACAAAATGAGGAAGATAGACAGAGATGAAGATGAAAAGGGAGAGGAAGACTTGGAGCGAGCTGACATCCTTAGCTCAAGACAGGAGACAGTGGAAAGCCTTTGTTGGCGGCATGTGCTCCACAGGGAGCTGAGAGACAAAGAAGAACGGAAAATTAATTGATGAAATCTTGCACGCTGTGTCGAAAATAGCGTCAATCTAGCCACTCTGAAACTTTGAAATTATCATTATTTCTTATTCAGCTGGATTGTGTTTTGGGAAACTACAATGCAATCAGATGGTTAGAAGACAAGAAAACATTTTGTGGTCAAGATGACAACGTTGAATTCCCTCCTCCCCCATTAGCTAGTGCTATGCCGTTCGTAAACCCACATAACATTTGAGTCTTGCAACTTATAATGTAACTTCCAAACAATTGCTGTTACCAGATTATTTTCAATGTCGTGGATTAACTCTGTTAGAATATGTTGTCAGATTAAACACAATGTTACAAAAGATTCATAAGCAAAAAAAAAATAAAAAATAAGAAAGAAAATCACGAACAAAAAAAAACGTGGAGAATAAGTATTGACTGTGGATTCAATAGAAAGAACCACTTTACTATAAGTAATATTAGATGTCAACATTTTTTCCTGATTACTGCACCCAGATGGTTGGCAAGACTTGAACGGATGGTCTGGTAGTGACAGGCAGATTGGAATCTTTTCTCACCAGACAACAGACATCTGAACCTATGAACTAAAACCACGAAAGGGTCGAGACAAATGGTTACCCTTTGAGTGGTTCTTGCCATCTTGATTATAATTTAAGACATTCACTGAAGAGGTTCGTGTATTTCAATCTATTTGAGATACCCATTTCTAGCACTTTACCTTTATGTATATTGGAACTTGAGATTCCTCAGGCTCAAATACCATGCTCTGGTGCCATGGTCTCGTTTTTATACCGGGGAATACATCATCGTTAGAGTCCAATGTCAAACTCACCTCGTCCCATTCACACCAAACGGTATCAATCGTCATGATATAGAATCGAAATCAATAAATATCTTGTATCGATAACACAGGGATAAAAAGATGGCCAAAACAGGAAATCCGTCACGTCTGGTGAAAGACATTTCTCCAAACAGAAATCGTGATGGATAGACTCTCATCTTTTAGTCTTTTCAATGAATGATGTCCCTGGTCATGGAAAGGTCACGTTCTCTTTAGCACGGGTGATGATATTTTACGCTATTTCCATCTTTAAAAAATATTAATATGAAATATGACTTGTATTCATAGGCAAACATCAGCGAAGAAGTAAAATGTGACTAACAGAAAAAAACAAAAGACATAGAAAGAGACGGAGAGAGAGAGAGAGAGAGAGTGTGTGTGTGTGTGTGTATGTGTGGGTGAGAGAGAGAGAGAGAGAGTGTGTGTGTGTGTGTGTGTGTGTGAGAGAGAGAGAGAGAGGGGGGGGGGAGAGAGAGAAG
>JARBEQ010160115.1:0-13067 GCA_030265355.1 Tritonia tetraquetra
CTCTCTCTCTCTCTCTCTCTCTCTCTCTCTCTCTCTCTCTCTCTCTCTCTCTCTCTTTCTCTCTTTCTCTCTCTCTTGCATGGGTTTTCTCTCATGATGTTGAGTAAAAACTGCAAATTTGAATCATTTACTCTTTTTAAAACCACACGTTAAAATTTCATCTGATTTTTTTTAAAAACATAAATTTCTGGTTATTGATGTTGTTGATTATTATTTGAAAAATACAAAGTCTAGGCTTAGAACAACAACAAAAACCCCAAACAAACAAAGACTGACAACTCTCATATCAGCCATAATGAATTTACCCTGAATCAATGCTGAAAACACTCGCTCCAACAGAGATATATCGAACAGTTTCAAAAGGCTCAACTTCAAGGTCAAAATCATCTGGTGTCACAACAATTACTAAATCTCCATCTTTCAAATTGTCAGGAATTTCCACAGACTTAAAAGTTGATGGCTCATCTTCTGTGGTCTCTGCAATCAACAATAATTATTGTCTTCGTGTTGCTCGCATTAAAAAAATATATAGAAAACTGTTTTCAATTATAAGCCATTTCGATTTAAACACATTTCATCAATAATTCAAGCTAATAATGGCTGCCGAAAGTTCAAACTCAAAGTCGAATAACAGAGAGAAAAATATAAAACACTTCCAATAAAAACACAGTGTTTTTATTCTTGACTACTTTGCTTTGCACTTGACCTTTACAAATTTTGATTCTGATATTTTTTTTTATCGATAGCTCTTTCTTCATTACTAGTGTTTGTGTTCGTTATTTGTTTTCTGTTTGCATTATTGTTGTTGCGTCCAGCTGAGGAGGGACTCGTATCCCTGTATTATTGTCTGTATTTGAAGTGTTTTGGATATTGCTATCTTTGTTCACCAATAATACAAACATGCTAGATTTATTGACAATTCACTTTTTATACAGCTACAGGTCTATGCATGGGTTTACAGTTGCATGCCATTCATCATGGGAGAAGTATTGTTATTGTCTAAAGCCTTGCAATTATAATTCTAAAAATCACAATAGCCAAGAGTGGTAACTTCCACGAGTTCTCAATGTAACTGGGTGGGGTGTGTGTATGTGTGTGGGGGGACCACAAGGGGAGCAGGGATTTGTTCATTTTATTATTAACATTCTCAGCTTCTTATTGTGCATGGTGCCAATAAAGAATGATAGGCACAGTGGGCTGATCACCTACTTGTCTGAAATCCCTGAGACCACACAATTCCCAGTTGTATATTTTATTACATGCCCAGATTGTTTGAACCTCTCAGTTTTTTTTTATCAATAGCTGAGCGGATACCGACAAGGGCTAAAGTAATGTGTTTATCGGACTGTCTTTGATTAATAGTGCTCGTGGTGCCAGTAAAGAGTTATGGACACAGTAGACTGATCCCCTGCTTGTCTGAAACTCTCTGTTCCAAAGCATTTCCGGATCTGTGTTCAGTCGTGTTTGGTGGTCGGGGTGCCTGTATTTCCGGCATGTATCATGTGCGCCTTTAAGGGCTGAATATAGGGCTGGCCCCAACACTGCTCTGTGGTATCAATGGGGTACGATCAATCAAACAAACACATATTTTATCACACAAAATGGTCAGGATGCTGCAATCAGATGTTGTAGGTGTCTTGTGCTGAATGTGATAGAACATGGATTTAGCCCTAACACTGCGTTATTATATCATGATCAAACTAAACAAAATGTATACAATATAATGTGCACTCTTGGTTTTTTAAGTAATTAAAAGGCATCCAAAAACAGAGTTGATATTGTGAGTGGGGTTAGAGCAATCTCCACCAAGTTCGGAGGTTATCGGTCTAAACTGGAATCCTTTTTTACATTTACACATTCAATACATGAATGTAGATTTCCAAAATATTAGAATGTTTCCTTAACTTTAAAGAGTCATCTTACATCAGTGTGTGTAATAATCAATCTTCGTAGCGTTGTGATAACGCTTTCACTTTATGTGCATCAGGGACTGGGTTCTAATCCCAGCGGCAAAGTGGTGATTCGTTATTCTTCTTGGCAGCAGATACACCGATAATGGGGTATCTAGCATAAGTTATTTTTTCTCTTATTTTCTCGAGAACTGATAAAGCTAGAGGCTGGAAAGATGGCATGTTGATAGTTTAAACATTGGACACATACCACTTTGCGTTTTCAGAATTAAGATAAAATATACCTAATTAAGCACATACATTTGTAGTTTATGAACTTGAATTACACATTTCGCCATTTACTGTAGTACTGTACTGTAGATTCATAAAACACTATGGTGACTAAGAACTTTAAATTTGTGCATGCATGTGAAGCACACATAGCGTTATATAGCACGTACGAAATGGATTTGACTAGGTTTCAAACTTTTTTCTGAATGACAGGATGAATTTGTTGTATCATTTAAACCAGTAAAAAATGATTAATGATTTTCAAAAAGTCTGGATGTATCTGCTCCCTTAACTATTCTCGAGTTTTCAATGCTCTGGCCCTGTGAATTCCTGATGGAATCAAGTTTTATCGGAGATGGACTATACATTGGATGTCCGGCCTTTGATATGACCTATAATGTGTTGTGTGGGCGTACAACTAACAAATTCAAACTTTAAATTCATTGATCAATCTTACCATCTTCTATCGGTACTTCAAATACGTCGTTGACTGTGACAAGAATCGAGACCGTGGTAGATCTCGGGCTGACTCCTTCATCCTTGACTATGACATCAAACGCGAGAGATTGAAATATTTCATAATCTATCATAAGAGCAACAGATATCACTCCATTGCTGTCGACGGAGAAATACTTTTTGCCGAGGGGATTTAAGTTCGATATGGCGAAATCAATGTCTCCATTTACTCCGGTGTCAGCATCTGTGGCGAGGATTGTTGCCAGACCTGTCCCCGAAGGTGTGTTCTCAACCATCTCTATGGAAATACTTGAATCTTGGGCTACAGGGGAGTTGTCATTGACATCTGACACTGTAACTCTGACCTGTTGAAATTATAATTAAATCATAAATATATAATGAAACATTTTGAAGAAAGTAATTTCCTCCCCACAAAATTTCTTGGGGAAATTTGAAGCAGCACAACAAATATTTCATTATATTGTCGATAAGCTGCGGATCAGATTACCCTAGTGAGAACAAGCATACTTTCGGGAGATTGTCCAAAGAGACTATTTCAAACATACAAAAGGATTTATGTATAGATACTTTATCTAAATAATATACACGAAGATTTTGCAAACATTTCTTAATTATCAAAACGAAGTACTAACTTTTAAAGGCGTTTGTCCAGCACTATGTTGCACTGAAACAATCAGTTGATACAAAGCATATGATTCCCTGTCAAGTGGTCGAGTGGTGCGAATCACCCCATCTTCATTGGATGCCTTTGTTATGGTCAAATCCTTGTTATAATTCCCTGACCTGAAGAAAAGATAAGTATATTCCAGAAAACATTACCTGCCAGAACAGGGAACATCTAAAATGACGCATCAAAAGGAAACGAATTCGTTTCTCCAGTGATATGGAAACACCTAGTAAGTTAAGTTTTCAAAAAAGTTGACTTTGGTACATAGTGCAACTTACTAGGTGTTATCGCCTTTTTATTCTACTGTTTTCAAAGTCATCATTCTTTTACCATATACCAATAAGCTTCTTTAATGCACTTTCATGCTAATAGTCAAAATGCTTTCACCTCATTTCTCAAAATATTCCTAAAGTGACTAACGAGGTTTTCCCAGATGAGAGGAGATTTACTTTAATAGCTAAGAAACACACAATATTAGACATGACGTTGTATAATACTTTGTTTAAAGTAGGAAGTTGTGTCTTTATGGGTGTGTAACTTAATGTATGTTTATCTTTGGTAACATTCTTGAAGCTTTTCAAGTCCCATCTTCAAATAACCACGTCTCCTTTATACTTTATCACCCCTATGCCCCGACAAACTTTGCCTCATTAAATTTTTACTCTACGTCACTACATTTTGTTGCTGACAGTATTTATCATTAGAAAGGTCTAATTTCTTGAATTGTATATTTAAAAAATATATTTTGCTTATATTCCTCATAAGTCAAATGGGATTTTGAAAATATTGTGTGCGGTTTATCTGTGTTATAGTAAACAAATCAATTATCAATTTGTGAACTGACATAAATTAAACTTACACGATTGAATATCCTGTTACAGAAAGAAGAGGATCTTTAGGTATCTGCCCAACAAAAGTGTCCTTTGATTTGTTTTCTTCCACAGAGAATGTAAAATCAGTTGGACCCGATGCAGTTGTTTGTGAGACTTGTATTCCTATGGTAGCTGTTCCAGTCTTGGGCGGAGTTCCTTGGTCAACAGCGATGACTATCAATTCAAAAGTCGTGTCTCCAGCATCGATTTGTCTACTGGTTTTAATCTCTCCAGTGTCAGTGTCGATGGAAAACAGTGCGTCGATATTTCCATCTTCTATAAGGTAGTAAATTGTTGAATCTTTGAGGTCGTGATCACTATCAGTGGCAGTAACATTGAAAATAGAAGTTAATGGAACAGCGTGGGAAGGTAATGCTATATCTTCTCTCTCAAATGAGAATGTTGGATAGTTGTCGTTGACATCCACAACATTCACCGTCAGTGTAGTTGTGCTGGAAAGCGAGGGTAGACCTTTATCTTGTCCAGTTATTTCCAGGATGTATTTGATTTTGTCCTCATAATCTAGAGGATATATGAGCTGTATTACTCCTGTTGAAGCATCAATATCAAAGACCGTTGAATCGCCTGAAACGATGGAGTAGACAATTTCTCCTTCGCTGCCCGCTGTGTCCTCGTCTTTGGCTAAAGTCAAAAAGAATTCTTGAGGAGGAACTATCGACTCCGGAATGAATACTTCCTGGTTCGAAAGAGCAAATGTTGGAGCGTGATCATTAATGTCCACGATATTTATGATAACGATGGCTGATGAGCTTCTGCTCACGGGCGTGCCTTTGTCATTGGCAACGACATACAAATGATAACTTTGTGCAACTTGATAATCAAAACCTGACAGTGTTGTAATCAAACCATTTGAGGAATTCACATCAAATTTGGCGTTTGGCTCCAGAGTGAAGACAATTTCACCAAACTCCCCCACATCCTTATCAATGGCCGATACAAAACCAATTTCTGTTCCGGAGATAATATTTTCAGGACGAAACCATGTATAGATCTCCTGGGTAAATATTGGGCTATGCCTATTCACTTGAGTGACAGTTACGTTCAAAACAAATGAGTCATTCAGATAAGACTTTTCTCGGTTACTAGCCATTATTCTCAGAGAATAGAATGAATTTGAGCTAAAGTCTAAGGCCTTGACAATATCAATTCCCCCTGTGTAACTATCAAGAAAAAAGTCTTGATTCTCATTTCCTTCGATGATTGTATAATTCAAATCACCTCCTTCTCCTTCTGTTGCCCCAGCTAGTGTTGCATCACAATCAAATATCATTCCTGGTGCTTTTGTTTCATCGAATACAAAAGAGGCTGATGATGGAGAAAATTGAGGTGTCTTAAGTTTGTCATCCACTTTAACCTGGAAGACAGCAATGGAAGACATTGACGGTATACCGCCGTCCGTTGCTTTGATGATCAGGGAGTAAAAATTTTGAATGTCTGAATCTAGACTTACTACAGTTTCTAGCTTGAAACCGTTGAGGCGAAAATGATTTTTGTCATTCCCAGACTGGATCAAAAGAGAGACTAGAGCATTGGCCCCTGAATCTCTGTCAGTAACCGCAATCTCGCCAATAACAGTATTTGACGGTGTCGCGTGAGGGACATCGCTTGAATAGATTTGATTTGCGAATTTGGGTGAGTTGTCATTTACATCCAGAATACTCACATCCACAGTCATCGACTTTGACGCACCGATAGAATTCACAGCTTGGATAACCAGAGAAATATTCTGAGTGGTTTCGTAGTCTAGAGAGGTTGCTGTGAAGATAGTACCGTTTTCTTTATCCATTGTAAAATATCGTAAAGAATTTCCACTAGCAATAGAGAACCGTGTTTCTTCATCCGCATCTGCATCGCTTCCATTAATTGTGGCTATCCGTGTACCAATAGCAACATCCTCATACAGATCCAACTGTATGCTTGTATCTGAGAAAGCCACTATCACTGGGTGTTCGTCTTCATTGACAAGTTCAATAAACACGACAGCTGTGCTACTCAAAGGTTGATCTCCTTTGTCGTTGGCTTGAATTGTCACTGAGTAAGACGTTCTCGTTTCATAATCTAATGCTTTCACAAGTTTAAAATCTCCATTAGCGGTGTAGTCAAAAAATCCATCATCATTTCCACTCAAAATAGAATATTCAATATCTGAATTTGCACCTTCATCACCATCTGTAGCAGTCAGAGTTTTCAAAACAGTGGGAATTGGTGATGTTTCCACTACTTTGATATGGACAAAAGTGTCTTCAAAAACTGGGATGTCATCATTCAAATCTAGAACAGCTATGTTAAGGTCACTCTCAATCAGCTGGCCCTGCCGGGAAACAGCCCTCACTCTCAACATATATGTACTTCTTGACTCCCTGTCCAACAAGTGTATCAACCGGATTTCACCGTTTGCGGGATTTAGATTGAACGTTTTATCATCATTTCCACTGATGATTTCCGTAGAGACAAAATCCCACGCCCCTGAGGTATTGACCGTGAAAACGTTAAAGAGGTCTGTGGTATTTTCAAACAGTTGGAGTGACTGGGGAAGATTGTCAAATATAAGTTCGTTCTCTATTGTGATTGGTACAGGCAGTGTGACCTTGAGGTTTGGTGCTCCATTGTCTTCAATGTCGACGAAAAGAACGTAGGATCCCACTACAGGCGAGCTAATTAGGGTAACTTTTCCATTGGTAGAATCGATATCAAAAATACCTTTGTCATTTCCTCCAACAATCTTGTAACTGATTACATTACCAAGGTCGGGGTCAGTGCAGAATAGCTGAGTCAGCTCGTCGCCTATTGAAGTTGGAGGCGAAACTTGAACTGGTTGGACGAGACTGCAATTGGGAGCATTGTCGTTTTCATCTCTAACAGTAACCAGAAGAGTTGCGGACGAAGAGCGGATGGTAGTGTTGGATTTGTCTTTGACCATGATGGTAAGTTCATATACGTCTTTGACTTCCCTGTCCAGTCCAATGCCGATTCTCAGGTCACCTGTCACACTCTCCAGCAGGAATGGAACATTCGAGTCTAATAGGAAGAATTCCACCTCTCCATCTTCGCCAGCATCATCGTCGTCTGCTGTCATCTTGGTCAGGGCCGTGCCTTATAATTGAATATGAAACACATATGAATTGGAGAGTTTGATGTAAACTGTGCAATTATAATTCAACTCCTTGTTATAACAAAAAAATAATTTTGTTTCGTCTTAAAACCATTCTTGAAATGAGTTATAGTCCGTTCACAAACTCTTGGACACACAAACCATCGATTTCCTCAAAGACGGTTAAACGTATTTGTTGCGATTTTGCATGCAGTCTTAGATTTTTAATTTTGAAACATGTAGCTTTTGCCGTTCTTTCACAGCGGCAAATTCCTTTGATCTTTTTCGCAAATTCTTTAAATATGATCCTAAACACAAATTTCAATAAAATGTAACGGACCGTCTTTGAGAAAATCGTTGCTTTGTGTGTCCACGATTTTATGAACGGAGTGCATTATGAAGAGTTTAAGATGTTAGGAAAAAGAAGGATGGGTTTGAAACAAACATCAAACACTTCATACCAGAGTGGAAAAAATGGAAATGATAAATTTGCCATGTTCACTATTATGTTTGTTTGTTTGATCGAACCCTATCAATACCACAGAGCAGTGTAAGGGCCAGCCCTATATTCTGCCTTGAAAGGCACACAGGATACCCGCCATAAATGCAGACACCCCGGCCACCAAACATGACTGTACACAGAGCCGAAAATTATATGGATCAAAGAATCTCAGACAAGCAGGTGATCAGCCCACTGTGTCCACAACTCTTTACCGGCACCATAAACAATACTCTGAGCAGTATTAACCAAAGACAGGCCAATAAACAAATTACTGTAGCTCTTGTGGATACCCCCTCAGCAATTGATATAAACCGGGAGGTTCTATCACTCTGGGCACTCACTATTATGTATTGTTTTCAAAGACTCTGCTCATGGGGATAATATCACGAAGACAATACGAATAAGGCAGGCCCGGATTTAGTGGATACGTCATGAGAAAGGTGTGTGGAAAGAGAGGAAGAGGCCGAGAGAGGGAAACCTAGTTGGTCAGCTTATCATCCTGAATGGAGATGGAGGGAGTCGCCAGCATGTTGGCACCGACAAAAGATAGTGGAGGATCATAACTGCCTTCGCTAAGCTAGTCGGCACGCCACCTGTTGTGACAATGTATGAAAAAAGAAAAGATGTGAAATGGTTTACCAGGTTCCGTGTATTCACTGACACTGAGACTGATGCCAGAGCTGATGACGGGATCAAACTCGTTGACGGGATCAATCTGGATGTTGATATAGGTCAAGGACGTCTGGGTGGGAAACCCCTTGTCCTTTGCCACCACTATCAGGAGGTAATCGGTCTTGATCTCATAGTCGATGCTGCCGTTCAGTGTCACGTCGCCAGTGTCAGGATCGAGGGCAAACGGAGAATCTGAAAAAAGAGTAGATGAAACTGGGATCTGGGATCATCCCTAACACAGTGGTTAAGTCTCTTGATGCGGAGGACCGGGTTTTGGGTTTATAACGTTTAGAGTTGTACGTCACGCAATTGGCAAAACATTTTTGGTCATATCAAAGAGTGTGAGACCCGCCCTGTTTCCTTTTCTTTTTCTCTTGACCTTTTCGAGTTTTCATGGCACCGACCTGGAGATTCACTTGGAATCTTCTGTTGAACCGCCTTTGATATGACCTCTCTGTGTTCAAAAGGGCGTAAAACTTCGAACTTTTAAAAAAGACTGTGATACGGATCAGCTTAAGACCCATAGAGGCGCTAAGCACTTAATGATAATGAGTGGTTTGATCATTATGCCAAATACGCTTTCAATTACAGTAGGTCGAACATCGACTTCCTCCGTTGTGAAACAAACGTACATAATTTCACCTTTGTGTTCCTAAATGAAATTAGAGTAAGGGCATCGTGCACTCACTAGTGGTGATAAATAATATCAAGTAAAGATGGAAAATGTGAAAGTGCCAGAAAAACATATGGGAAGAAAAGTGGCATGTCTTCTTCTTTTTCTTCTTATTATTATTAGCATTATTATTGGCATTAATATCATTATTATCATTATCAATATTATTATTATTATCATTATTATTATTATTATTATCATTATTATTATTATTAGCATGATTATGCTAGTGATTATCAGCATCATTGTTATTATGATTTTCATAACTATTATTATGATTATCATTATCATTATTACTATCGTTATTGTTATTATTATAATATAATGATCACCATCATCATCATCACCCCCCCCCCCCCCCATGAAAAAAAATAGTAACTAGATATCACTGACACAAATATCTTAATGGAGTAAATACAGAGATATCATACCAGTGGGCATAGACAGGTTAAATTCTCCATTGATTCCATCGTCTGGATCGTCCGCTTCAACTTTCAGGACAAATGTACCGAGAGATGCATCTTCGGATATGGATCCACTAAACAAGAACTGTAAAAATAGAATTAAATGAGGGCTTGGGTGAGCAACCAGAAACAAAAACCAAACCAATGAAAATCCTAAAGTTGCTAGTGTTACGCCGTTTTCATCACAGAAAAGTCATGTCAAAGGCGTTTCAACAGAACTCAAGAAGGCTTCACGTAAATCTCCAGGTACTCTTTTCACCTGATTCGAATAAGGTAAACGATCGGGACATGATGCTCCCCAATGGTCACCCATCCAAATACTAACCACGACCGCCGTTGCTTGACTTCGCTGACAGGTTCAGCGCGCTATCTGTTACGCTATTGTAAAGGGTTGTTTTTATATCTCAAAACTAAATGATCTAACAACAGTACATTAAAACATCTCTGCACAAACAATGTCCCTCTCCGTATTTGTCAAAATTGTAAAAGAACACATTATATCAATCTCAAAAGAAAACGCTCTCGGGAACAAAGTCGAAGAACAGAGAGAGAAAATGTTAAAAACTTCCTATAAAGACAATAACAGGGAAACAGAACGTTTCGGGTAAACCCCTTCTTCAGCTGGACACAACAACAAAAATGCAGACAAAAAAAAAAACAACAACGAACGAACACAAACACTGGTATGTAGAAAGAGATATCAATAAAAAATATCGGAATCAAAATATTTCCTGAGTCTCATCAAACTTCGTGGTATAATCACGTTGGTGGGCCTTGGTTTCCAAGCGGATGGATCGCATTTTGTTCAAGGTCACTTAGTAAAGTAAGACCGGTACCCGTTATTTGTTGAGAAACCTAAAATAGAACCCGTCATTCACAGTCAGCATAAATCAGTGAGTGGCTAATCACAAAATGATGCATTGATGCCTAGTACTGACAACTATAACAAATAACTATAACTATAACAAATAAAGACAATTACAATGATACTTTATAAAAAGTAATAAGAAAATAAGATAAGATAAATATATCTATATATAAAGATAAATAAATAAACGAATGAAATATGAAATAAAATAAGAATTTGAAAAAATATTAAATTAGATTCAATTAAATCCCCCCTCCCTCCTTAAAAAACACAAATCCCCCCCCCCCCCCCCCACACACACACATACACAAACAAACCCACAATAAACACACACACACAGACACACACACACACACACACACACACACACACGCACACAAAACAACAGTCATACAACAAATCTTAAAAAAAAAACACACACACACACACACAAACCAACAACACAAAGCAACATCAACAACAACAACAGCAACACACACACACACACACACACACACACACACACACACACACACACACGCACAATAACAACAAACAAACAAACAACAAAACAAAACCAACAACAAAAAAAACAAAGAAACAACGAACCTAAACAAAACAGCATTTCCTACCTTGTCAAATATGGGCGCCCTGTCGTTGACATCAGTGAGATTGATGGAGATGTTGGTGAGGGTTCTGTCATCGAACATGTTGGAGGAGAAGGCGTGGGCCCTGCACTTCACATAGGAACTTGTCTCCCAGTCCAAAGCTGCTTTCACAACAACACTCCCTGTTGCCAGGTGTAGAAAGAGTAAAATGTAGTTATTTCAACTAAAATGTAGTTATTTCAACAAGGAACGATGGGCAACCAGCCTATTAATTTACGCCCACCTCATTCATTTTTTCTCAAAATGCAGGCGAACAGGAGCGATGAAGGCGCCAGCAAATTTTTAAAAAGAAGAAAATAAAAATGTAAGACTAGGCTACAGAGGAATTTTATCCAGAAAAAAGGGGAGTTTGTCTGTATGAAAAAAAAATCCATGAGGTGGGCGGGCACAAACAGGCGGATGTCTATTGTACTGTATAATATGTCTTGTAATTAAAGGCAGTTCGTTTTAGTCATTAGTTTCATAACAAAAGTCTTGTCATTAATGTGTATACTGTATCTAGGATTACTCGAGAGAACCCAATTTGTGCTTATAAACTGAAGCCTCTTTGAGTTGATTGAGGGTAGGAATACTATTGTATCTCTAGAAACCATGGTCTACATGCCAACAGGTTGACTGTCAATTTCTAGGGGAAAAACGATTTGAATTCGACAGGATTTGATTGTGTGACCTATTCGATTATAAGAATCAAGTGTTTTATGCCAAATAATATCTATGTGAACAATAACATGTATACTTTTGGAGAAAATCAGTGTTATTTTCTCATTTGTTTTTATGGCTCTGACTCTGTGGATTCCTTGTGGAATCAAGTATTATCGGAGATGGACTGTAAATCGGAGGTCCCGCCTTTTATGTTACCTGTAATGTGTTGCCAATGGAGCAAAGCTAACAACTTTATAAAATGTATTTACCGATCATTACTTTTTCTCGGAGTTGGCTCTTACAAAATACATACTGTTGATAGTCACCAGTGTTGTTGCGTGGTACCTGTAGTTTTATTGGGTAATAATAATAATGATGGACATTTATAGAGGTACAGGAATATGATGAAAATGTAAACGTGTCCAAAGGATAAAAAGGGCGTAGAACGTTTCGGTTTTAAAAAAAACCTTTCTCGGCAAACAAACAGCGTACAGAAGACAACATATTATAACAGGCACTCTTTTTTAAAGATCTCCGTGTTACAAGTTAACGTTATAGTTGTTATCCTCTGTGCGTTGTTTCTTAACGAGGAAGGGTATTAATCCAAAACGTTCTACGTCGCTGGATTAATTTATTTTTCTCCTTTGAAAGTTTTAACATTTTCATTAAAAGAATATTTTGTCCTTTGGTCTATACAAAAGGCTAATGAAGGCTGCCGGAAGTTCAATGTCAATATTGAAAAAATACAGAGAAAAATGTAGAAAATGTCTGCATTTTTGTTGTATTGTCCAGCTGAGGAAGGGTTTTACCCGAAACGTTCTGTATCTTTGTAATTGTCCTTTGGTCTATCACTCCCAGCAGCCCTCATTTTTTTAGAGTCCTAGCCATCGCCACAATGATAACAAGAGGTTGATGTTACAATGGCATATCAACCATGACTTACCGATCTGTGCATCAACCAGGAACCAGTCTGGGTCGCATTGTTCCTCGAAGCCATACGTGATTTTAGATAACTCTGTGTTGGGACTGTCCGCATCTGTGGCTGATAATGACAGGATGATGGCGCCGATCAATGTGTTTTCAAGTATGGCTGTGTTGGAGAGAGAGAGAGAGGGAGTGAAATCGTTATATTGTATTCCATATACATCAGCATTATCATCAATTTCGTAATGGTCGTCGTCATCAACATCGTCATCATCATATCATCTACACCATCTTCTTCTTCTTCTTCTTCTTCTTCTTCTTCTTCTTCTTCTTCTTTCAGTGGTAACCTCCCTCCGGGGAGGATCAG
>JARBEQ010160226.1:0-13064 GCA_030265355.1 Tritonia tetraquetra
AACAGTGAAATAACTCATTATACCGCCATCTGCCAATAGTTCATCATTTACATTCATGAATAAAGTAACCTAAATATTTCACGTTATACAGCCTGCATGAAATCCACTCCCACCCACAAACCACAAACTCTCTTCACTGGTAGGTCACTCAAAGTTCAATACACACAAAATGATGAGTTGCTTCACGAAACAATGGGTTATTATCCAATTGAGAAGAATAAGGGGGCTAATGGTGTCATTTCTGTCATTATGTAGTCCAGTATTGGTAAACTGCTGACCTCCTTTGTTTTACATTATGTTTGTTATACCGCCATTCTCTTTATAACGCCAGCTTTCACTTTGTCCCACAGTTGGCGGTATAACAAGGTTTTACTGTATGTGACAAATTGATGAAATTTAATTTTTTAATAGATATTGATAAAACTTTCAGTGATCATTCAGATATGATTGTAAATTTATTCATACTGATATTTTGATTTTATCAAAGTTTTTCAGAGAAACGTACCAAAAATCAGCTCTTGTCAATAGCCCATGAAAAATCAATCATTTTGACCTGATTAAACAAATACCGATTATTGATAACACATCCTGAGACTGTTTGATACCATTACAAACATGATAATAATATCAAGGGGTCCCAGTGGCACAGAGGCACGGTTCTCGCCACTGTAGCGAAAGGTACCAGGTTTGATTCCCGGCAGCAACAGGTATTTTTCTCCTTGAAACTTGGTGAAAACCTATATGCCATTCCCATGATCCTATTCAGGTAGGTGGGATCAAACAACTTAGTCCTATCGGAGATGGACAATAAACTCAGAGGTTCTGTGTGCACGTTGCACACATTAAAGAACCCTTGGCAGGTGAAAATTGATAAGAGTAGGCCGCAAGGCCACTGTCCAGGCAAAATTAATTCCTACCACAAAGGTCACAGTGGGTTGATCACCTGCTGGCTTAATATCTTGATCCAAAGAAATCCAGCCTCATAGTGCTGGCCCTACACTGTAATGATAAAAGGGAATGGGATAAGAAAAAAAGAATAATAATATCAAAAGACAGAATGCAAGAATCACAATTACACTGCAGTCTGCTAATGCTAAAGATAAATCTTTCAGGAAAGAAAAAAATTATCTTAAGCAAGGTTTATCTTATCTATAGGCAAATATGCATTCAAAGCTACAGAAACAATTTTATTCTTCGGTTATAGAGTGAAAAGTGATAGCATGCCCAGTTTTACTTCAGCCAACATGATTTCCCCACTGGTCATGTAACAAAGCAGTGATAGGCTAGCTCCAGTGTGGTTGCTTGCAAACAAACACTTGTTTGACCCACCGTATGATGTAATCTTGAGTAAGAAGGTATATATACGGGAGTGTTTTTACATCCTCTCTCTTCTTCTGCAGGTGCTCCCCTCTGGGCAGCCTGAGCAGTTGGTCTACTGACCACTTTCTTACTTGTCAATAATGGCTTGAGGAAAATATTAATATCAATATTGTTGTGCTTGTCAACCTCTAGGAGTTGACGTCTGTGACTTTATATTCACTATATAACTTATTTAATTGTTCAATTTGAATGTTAGGTCTACTGCCAGTTATTCAACATGCTCACTTATCTGACAGAGTTGCTTGGGAATAAAATAAATTGCTATATACTCCCTATTGCCTATCCGACATAATCGCATTTCCGACTCCAACTCAAAATTTTGGGGACAAAATGGTATCTGACATACAATTTCGTTTTCAACACATGGCTGGACCAGATGTTGACACTTATATTGCTAAATGTAACATACTTCTCTTGTTTCTGTGTAAAAACAAAGCAACAGCTGGGTTGCAATAAATATGCAGATGATTAGATTTCATGCATACCTCATGACACGTCTAACAAGCGGGTTACTGGTGACAAAGCTATTGTTATCTGTGTCTCAGTGTTTCAACTAGTAACGCATCTGTCATATTTTATGGGAAGGTGTGATGTTGTGGTATGATAACACCTTTAGTAGATAGATGGACAGATTGTATTCACAGGTGATAATGACGATGCAAATATCAGGGTTTAGGGTGGCTAATTAGCTCAGTTGGTCAGAGCGTGGCCTCGGTCTCTGGCTAGGCGGTGTTGTCTTACGCCCCGGTGTGGGTTCAAATCCCACCGTCGTCTTTTCCACTTTTCTTTCTCAGGCTATTTTTCTGTGTTTTTCTGGCACTCATAACATTTCCATACCTTGGTTTAAGGAATGAGAGATGGAAGATTTAATGTGCATTGTGCATTATCTTTTATTATGCACTTCACAAACAAACAAATTTCAAATTCCATTTCCAAGATGGAAAGACCCTTGAAGCGGAAAAGAACAGAATCCCTCTAAATGCCAAGAAGGCAAAAAAACAAGCACCCGAAGATCACACAGCAAGGTTTGAATAACTTTACAAAACACCGTTTTGAACTGAATGTTGTCAGATTGACCATTGTTGACAATGGTCGACTCATCTGTGGATTTGCCAGATGCAATAACAAGGGGCAATTAAAAAAATTTGAAAAAAAATGTATAATGTGGTATGGATAACAAAACAATCTTAAAAAGATATAAGGGAAATGAATAATATTAATATATCAAAATTGTGTCTAGAAATGAGGTCTCTAAAATAATTTTATCCAATTTGGTACTCTTCTTTTGTGTCAGGTTTACCAATTTTGCCAAATGTCATTTGATAGAGATTCATACTATTTTTCTTTCTGTCTCAATTTCTAGGGGGAAATATTTGTGAATGGAAAAATTGATCGGGAGGAACATCCAGAATTTGTATTTACTGTCAATGCAGTAGATAATCCCACATTTGATAACCGTAGGAAAGATTCTGTTCTTGTCACAATCCGTGTGAAAGATGTGAATGACAGTTTTCCTGAATTCCAAAAGAGTGAGTATATTGGAACATGTGAAACAATTATATGATTAAGCCGTGTCGTAGAGTTCTATAAGACTAGGCTAGAGGTTGCATGTGGCCAAGCAAGCCCTCTTTGCTTTACTTTTGTTCATTAGTCGACAATTTGATGACTCAGGGTGCCGCCATTATGGGCAAGTTTTTTCGTCATTTGTGACTATGGCTCTCTTTGTTAAAACATACACACACTGGGCAGTTTCTTTTATTTGGCTAATCTTTAAAATAATTTGGTAACATGTTCTGTCCTTTGTTATTTAATCTGTGGATTTTTAATACTGTTTAGTACCAGTTTCAAAAGAAATTTCACCTTAAAATAGACTTTGGTCCAAGAAGGATTTGATAAAAATAGCCACCATGCGAGAGGGCGTAGTAGTCTAATTCTTTTCCCGGGAAAAAACGATAGTCACGTGCGTTGAAAATTAAAGTAAGACAGTGCTACATACAGACTGCTAAAGACTACAATGTCGAACGGTCACATATGCCCGCGTTAGGTCGGGGGGGTAATTCTTCTCAGCATTCTCATCTCTGTGGTTTCTTTTTTTTCTACTTCCTTATAATTGAGCATTCTGCACCATAAAGAAGATTTGATCTCTTAGGTACTCTAGGTACTTTCTTGTCATTGATCACCCCATATAGCTCCCTCCACTTTGCTCAAGCTGTGCTCACTCTATTACTCTTCTTACTGCATCCTCTAATCCTCCCTCCTCACTAGCAGTGACACCCAAATTAAATTAAAAATTCCACCTGTCTGAGGCTTAGAGCTTATGTTATTCTTAATGTCAGCTTCTGTTTTGTCTCTGCTGTTGTCCATAACTTCAGTTTTTTTCTGTATTGACTTTCAGTCCCTTGCTCTACATCGCTATTTCGCCATCTTAGCCATCTTCTGTATGGCTCTTCTCTTTATCTGTAACTATTGTCAGGTCATCTACAAAAAGTAATTCCCTTGGTTTTTTCATTGATCACATCCAGTATCACTATGACTATAGTGATTCCAGACATAGTAGACTCTTCAAGAACAAAGAAAGCATCATTTATAAAATTTCATATTTCCTTTGGTTTACCTTCTGCTAAGGCAATCAAATTTGGGTTCATGCATGTGCCAGAGTAGGAAACAACATTTCAAGGTTACAATACAGTGTTCATATGCTATTTGTACTTATTCTTGCCTAATAGTTATCCAAATTAATCTGTATTGATACCTGTATTGACTTTCTCTGGGTTTCTAAATAATTATTTTGAATTCTAAACAATAATTAAAAACAGTCAAATATATCCTTATTCAAATGATTTATTATTCTACATATTTGCCACTGGCAAATGGAAAACTTGTTTGGGTGTATACAAAAACATATGCAAGTCTATGATTGAATGCTATTCGACTCGCGCATTCTTTCCATTTGACATTTTCAAAATGCCCAAGACATTTCATCAATTAAAGACCAAAGGCATTGCTACTGTTATGCTGAAAACGAGAAGAGGCACAGTTTTAAAAAAAAGGTAAGTGTATCATTAAATAATGTTAACCATTTAGACAGATCACCATTTTAGAGATATATCAATGTAAAAAAAGTATAAAATCTATTTGAAAATGATCTTAGAGGGCTCAAGTATCTGCACAACAGGAGGGGGTTAGCTATTTCCTATATCTAGTAAAGGCTATTTTCTTCGATGTTTCATAATTGTTTTTGTCTTCATGCAAACAGTTGTATTGAATGTTAACAGATTTTTTTTCTGTGTCTCTTGAACAAGGAAGCTGGCATGGCGGAGGCTGATACAGACTCTTTTTCAATTGCTAGACTGGGAAAGGAAAGCTGGCTACGTTGGATTTTATAGACACAATTGAACTTATTATGTACACCTAGGATGTCATTTTTTGCATTTCATTTTTTTTCTTAACACTTGTTGCAATTCTGCCATGTCCTGCTTGTTATTCTGTTGACCTATGTATCAATGAGTCACATAATGATGATGATAATGATAATAATGGTATGGAACTTTTATATAGCACCGAAATTCACAAAGGAGATGCTTATTGGTGCTGCACAATGTGTCAATGATATAGAGGATAAAATCATGAAAAGTAGGTAGTCAATTCATTAATACAGAGACTCTGATGTAGCTGTTTTTGTTTCTCAGTGTACACTTTTCTGCTGTTGTTTTAATAATACTTTACCCAACATCTGACCAACTATTACAAGTCTTACAGAGTCCGATCTTAAACACTCAGAATTGGTGGTGCTGTCCAAAAACTTGTCAAATCACAGAAGTGTCTAGACAGATGTCTCATTGGTTATTTTTCGACTGTGGACAATGTGGATTACGCCTTATGTGTAGACTTGGTCTGTGATGGGGAAAAGCAAATCATTGCTTTGCTACCAAAACCATCACTGACAAAGTGTCGAAAGCTAAGGGGAAGACAGCTGGGCTGTCAATGTGGACAAGAAGACACTGAATATCAAAGCCAATCATGGAAAATGAGAGGGAAACATCAGTTATGCAATCAGGAAAGTGAATCTACGGTTCTTTTTGGTTTATCCTCTCACCGTGTGAGACTAAAAATTGTTCATGTTTTCATTTCTTTACAGCTATGTTATATGGTCCTAACAAAGACAAACTGTTTTTCTAAATTGTTAAGTGAGGGATTTGTAAGATATTTCATTTTAGGGCCACATTCAAGATGACCACACAATGGAAATATTTGTGAAAATTATATTTTTTTCTTTCTCTCTGTATCAAAGTTTATTTCTGTCAGTGCTGCCACATTTTCTATCAATATATCATCCAGCCAAATACATCTTATTAGCCATTTGGACAGGGAAGCCACTCCAAATTATTCAATTCAAGTGACAGCAACTGACAGTGGTAGGCCACCAGAACAGCATCTGCTATTGTCAAGGTTCAGGTGAAAGATGTCAAAGATGAAGCACCAGTATTTAAACAGGTATATGATTGTGTTTGTATAAGTATTCAATTCAATGTACATCTCAATTTACTATGTATTATTCGTTACGCATATTATATTTTACTGAGTGTCAGTCAGGTAAAAATAGCCAAATTATCCATCAGTGTGAAGCATGACATGAAAAACTAAACATACCATCGGTGGTCAAACAGATAGCACGCTGAACCGGTCAGCATAGTCAAGCTACATTGACTGTGATCAGTGTGTGGATGGGTGACCACTCGGGGGCGTGTATCCTTGAGCAAGACACTTTGCCCTAGCTCATGGGACGCTAAACTTCGGCAACCTATCATTGGTGGGGAATGAATGAGAGGCCACAAGTTACTGTTGTATTTCTATATTATGTATTGTAATGTTATATAATATGTCTAGTGTAATCTGTATTTAATTATGATTGATTATGATTGATTCCACCAATGTAAAATGCCCAATTTCCCGATAGGGATGAATAAAGTTTACTTTTTTTTTTATTTGCTTGTAAACAGTAACTTTAAACTACAGCAGGTGCCTCCCATTAGCATGCCGTACTCAAACACGCTTTGGACCAAAGTATGCAAACCAATTTTTTTGCTATATAATCTACAGGCACATAAACATGGTCACTTCGACCTTAGGCATGCTCTAATTCATGGCACACTTGTTTAACGTACCCAGTACATAAAATTACAATGCCTGGACCACCAAGATTGCCAGAAAAATACCTATATATGTGGTGTTATCACTAAGCACAGAGTATTACCCTGATGGTACAGTACATCACAATGACGAAGCCAAGAAGAAGATACCATACTGGCTCAGTCGTTGCCCAATTTTAAAAAGAACACATATTTGTTGAAGAAAGTCTGACTGACATGACAAATGAGCAACACTCAACTCCTTAGACAATGATTTCATTCTAGGAACAAAAAATAAAAATCCTCTCTCTAAACATAGGAGGAATTTTAATGTCCAAATGTGAGTAACTGGCATAACTCCTAAAGAAATACAATATTGACGTAGCACGTACCTAAAAAACTCACCTAGACAATAATGCCCCTCCATCCAGATACAAATGGGCCAATCCTCCTTAAAACGAAATCGAGCATTAATAATTGGGGGTCTTATTAATATTATAGTCATCATTGTGAATGGGGATACAGACCTCCCACGTCTCCAGATTCCTGGGAGTCTCCCCGCTTTTAGTCATCCTGCATAAGTAGTGGAAGTTGTCTGTACATAGTTAATTTTTATTGACATTTGGATTGTTGCTGCATCAAAAAGAACCTCTGAATGCAGTGCTAGTTAGTTATGTATGTGAATTTGTCTGTGCATACAAAGTATATTAGTTGCTATAAGTAGACTTGAATTATGAATATGTGTAATTTGATGTTTAACTTTTTTTATGGTGACCTCCCCAGATTTTATGAAATCTTCCCACATTTCCTCTCAAATCTCCCCATATCTAAAGTTTAGAAGTTGGGAGGTCAGGGGATATACCAAAAACAACCAAGCAGGAAACAAGGTAAGCCAATAGGCCAACCAAATTAATCTTTCTCTCATTTACAACCCAAAAGAAAAGGGGACATTTAAGGAATTTTCACCTGATCTTGTCTTTGTTTCAAAAGAATGAAGTAGAATCACAGTATTTGCATCTAAAAAAGTCTTGGGTAACTTTCCTCACAGTTAGTATCGTCCCGTTATCATTTCCACAGGTATAGAGATCCCAACGACAAATGTATTGCCAAAACCTCAATAGAACTTTTAGAAAGACTAACTGGCAGACATTTGCTTCAGAAATGGACAAAACATGTAAGGAAATTCAACCAAAAATGGAACATTTTGGCAGATTTAGCAAACTAATTCTGAGTTCTTAAAAAAACAGCATCCCCAGAGGCTTTTGGAAAGAATACATACCATCCTGGTCAGAACAGAGTAAAAAAAGTTCTTGAAGAATGTGAAAGAGAACAAGATCAGAAAGCAGCAGAAGAACTATTACATTCGCTATAAGACGGCTGTAAAGGTGGATTGAAGCTGTTGAAAATATTGTCTTCAGTTGTTCTTGCTGACACGCCTGGCAAACAATAAAAAACTTAACCCTGAATCCCGGCAAACATGAACTGCCCCAATGATTAAAGCAGATGATATTGCCAAAGAAATAAAACACACACCAAACCACAAGTTTGAGAAAGAAATAAGAAAGGAATATCAAAAGGTTCTCAATTCACCAACAAAAGCAGGCATGTTTCTTACTATTCCAATAGCACACTATGAAATATATTAAGAATGGCAATGCTGCTAGCATTGATGGCACTTATCCAGATGCAACTCACTGCTCGCTGGTCTTGCCATGTTTGAAAGCATGTTGAGATCAACACCAGTGTAACAAAATCATCAGGAGAAAAAAGAGACCTTTACAAAGATGATAGTGACTGAGAAATAATTATCCTCTTCTTGTGTGTTTTCTTATTACAATTGATGGTGGGCTCATACGAGTATCCTTTATTCAAATCTTTTCATGGCTTCCTGAAATTCTACAAAATTGCGACTCATGTTCAGTCTATCACATAGGTTGGAGTGGGCATGTTTAAAACTCGCTACAACTTTGCAAAATATAAGCAGATTTTTTTGTCTGAAACTGAAAATATCAGCATTTAAACACATTCCATTTGTCGTGTCACATTCTTTTTTCAACAGCTTGCAGGAGGCAGTGCAGCCCTAAGTACATCCCTCCAAGCCCTTGATGCACTCTTTGGTGTATGCCATTCTTGGGGTAATCACTTTATTGTAATGGTGGATTATACAAGTTCTTTCTTCTTTCTTATCCAGTCCCCTGTTACCATTACAGTGTAGGGCTTGCTCTATGATGCGGATTTACTCTGGATCAAAGATATTAGGCCAAGCAGCCCACTATGACTTTTTTCCGGAAGAAATTAATATTGACTGGACAGCGGCCTTTTGGCCTATTCTTCTCGATTTCCAACTGAACAAGGGTTCTTTAATGTGCACAACTTGCACACATGACCCTCGAATTTATCGTCCATCTCCAATTGGACTAGGTTTGTGATGACACCTACCTTCATAGGATCACGGGAGTGGCAAATAGTTTTATAGAGAGTTCTATACTATTAAGGAAAACAACAGCTGTCGCCATTGTGTATGACTTCAAGAAGGCATCATAGCCAAAAAAGTGTAGGGTTAGTTTGTCATTTGTAGTTATGTCATACTGTAACATGAACAGATGCTTTGAATTTAGATTTGAATTTTTATGTATACTGTCGAGAATTTATGAGAGTTTGTATTGTGAATAAGTTTGTATTTGAATTTTACACGATAAATCTGAATGTTCAGAAATTCAAAATTGCATAGTATAATGTTTCTGTGAGAGTGTGTATTTATGATAGTTATTCATATGCACTAGCATTTGTGTTTATATAATTATACACACAGATATATACTGCACACATGATTATCCATGGCATGTCAATGTGTTCATGTTTACAGGCCTGTCAATGCTAACTATTAAAAACAGGACAAGACTACAGAAACAAACAGAATTATACAATATATACAGTGAAAACAGGCAATTAGACGACTCTCAGAATAACCAAAAAACAGGAAAATCCTGTTAAAAAATAGGATTTTGCAGGCCTGTGCCTGTACAACAATTTTAAAGCTTCTTATTTTTATCAGAATTAATTGCCAAACCACTTTGTTTTCAATTTGAACTATAGACTCATATTCTATTTGTATTAGAAATCTGATATGTCATATCTTGGTATATATTTTACAGTGGAAGATATGACTGTGCCTGCTTTTACGACTACTTACAACAAGTGCATCAAAGCCTTGACAGATTTTTGTTCCTATCATATTAGCATAGTTTTAAAGTGAGTATGAAGTATATAACAAACATAAGACCATATCACAATTAATTATAGTGCTTTTTATGTCAAGCTTGCCCTTGAGGCTTGTGATTTTCATAGATATGATGCTCCGGAAATTACTAAAAAAGTTGAAGTATTTTGCTGGAACAAAATGGTATTTCCTACTTTTGTTTTCAAGCTCTATAAAACCCATCTACATTGTACATCAGAAAGCCCTGGCCTTATAAGCCTACTACTAAGGGAATGGTAATGAATGCATAGCTTCATAGCTTTAGATACAACTACAACTCATTATCAGCAGTATTAGATTGAGTACATTATGATCTTTTTTTATATACCTAACCCATTTCAACCTACAGGTTTTGAAATTGGTCATCTGAAAATGATTAATTATTTTTTCATTTTGTGTTTACAGACTTGATACCATTTCTGAAAGGAATATTACACAGCACACAGGATACAGTGAATGAAATCCATGGGACAAACCAGAGTCAAAGACTGGCGGCAGTGTAAAGACAAGTTTTCTCCTTAGCCTTGCAGTTTTGGCACTTTGTGTGTTTTTATTAAGTAGAAAAGTTTTAAATTAAAAATTTTTTTCAGGGGAGACAAGTGCAAATAGTTAGCCTGGTCAACATCAAAGCGTTAAAACTCCTTTTTTTATATTTAGATTTCTCATTATTTCTGAGAAAATGTACAAATTGTTAAAAAATTGTAGACGTCTAAAACATTTTTATTCAAGATCGGTATCTAGTAATTTCCAGACATCATTGAAATTTATCATATTTTGGCCTTTCAATCTAGAAGAAAACTATAAGTGATAGAGGAAATAAGGAGGTAGCGATTTCAGTAATTGAAGTAAGTAATTTTCCTCAGAAGCTTTTCTCACATTTCTTATTTTCAAAATTTGTAATGCTATAGGTACAATTATGGCGTAATTTAGTATTTTACATTTTTCACTTTTACAATCCCCCAATGGAAATTTTTGGAACTGAATTGATTTTGAGCCACGGAAAATTAACATTGGGCATGGAAGTATAAATTTGTGAAATAGGAAGTGGGGGCTCCGCTCACCAGCCTCTTTTGTGACCAATTGACATTCCGTTAATGGTGGAAAGTGAGGGCTAGGCCACGTGGCATTCCCTCACTTCAATATGTCTTTGCCCTATGTTTTACCCCACCTATTTTTGTGCTGTAATAATAAAGCTTCAATTATTGGGTCTCACTCTCCCGTTTATGAAAGAAAAAAACCTGTTAATATGATATAATAATATATGAACAAAACCAAATCACAATAAGGAAACTACTAAAAACATTGTTACAATTGACACTTACGACACAACATTGAATGGAAAAATAATGAATTTATCCACTAACAATGCTGTTTGAATACTACAACAATGCTTAATTTATCATAATAATAATAGTAGGTAATTTTGATAAATTGGTAAATGATGATAATAATGAAATAATAATACATCTTCATAGAATACAATTACAATAGTATACATTGGATACATTTGTCAAAAATGACACATGCATAACCAAAACAAGTACATGCAACCAGACAAACTATTCACACAATATACTCACATGCACATAGTCACACACACACACACACACACACACACAATAATCTCAATCACTGACAAGAAAAATACATGTGAGTTCATGTTTCGCATGGCAGATAGTAGTATGGTAGTACACAACATTATTTCAATTACATTTAATTTCTTATAGAATTATAATGATTGAACTCACTCAATCAAAGTCAAACATGTTAACCACATTTTTCTAGCATTCCTATACAGAAAAAAAGGCATCAAAATGTTTTGGACAAATGAATAGATGAAAGAAATGAAGAATAGGAGACAAAAGGAGCCAATTCTATTTTCTCACGAAAATGATAGAGAGAGTCTATTTATGAATTACTCATGAATCACAAAAGGACTATATGATCTGGGAAGGGTTTCTAGTTTTTCTCAAGTAATACAGTTTCTACGTATTACAAAATCTAACATCTTTAAGTCAGAATATTTTAGGGGTATAAAGGATAAAATGATCTGATCTGCGTAAAGAAAAAATTGCCACATTAAAATGATGACACAAAATATTCACATTATTTCATAAACTTATTATGTATTGCACACATATGGCCCACACAGCAAGTGACGAAGATAGACTCTTTAACCCAAACAACGTTCAACATTCATTGTCAACACATCATTGTAATGGGAATATCTATGCCTTAGGTGATGCACAAACAATCATTCTTCTTCCACAAACACTCGGAACATGAAATGAACATGAACATGTCCAAAAGCACCGGTATGGAATGGCTTTGCCATCCAAAATCGTTGGTAGTAAGTGAGCAGTGATTTGTCCCTCTTTGTTCATTCACAAATAATTTCAATTGATTATATTGTTTTGGTGGATGTATTTAGTGCATGTCCCATATAAAATTATATCAATGAGCTATTTTATTTTTTATACTAAATAGTCCTGTTTTTTTCCCATTTATGTGCTTCCAGGATTATATGCCACTTGTCCTCAATATTTTCATATTTTTCAGATGTTGCTTAGATTTATCCAATGCCAAAATGATTGATATCCAGTGCATGGAAACTGGCATTCTATGTTGTTTTGGAAGAATCTGTCATATGAAGAGAGCATATAAAGTATCTTTATAAGATTTTAGGAAAATGAAGCTTGCAGAGAGTGTGACCTAACACTTACCCTGCCACGGGCGACCTCAGTCCTCCTGACTGAATATACTCTAACTTGCCACAGACGTTCTGAGTTGTCCAGCATAGGTTACTTTTGTCAGTGTGCTACAATTGCTAGGTAATACACTGACACTGGTAATAGTAAATCTTTGCCGTTTGTCGTATCGAACGTTGTAGTGTTCAAAAAAATTTATTTCTTACACTTTTTGTGAGTAAAATATTGTAAAAAAATGAGTGACAACACCCACCCATAAAACTTCTCGGATTCTGACTATTCATATGAAGAAACCGACAGCGATTAGTCTAGGCTAGTTGAGCAGTGAGAGTGGCAAGTCAGATAAAGTGTCTAGACTTCTAGGTAATGTTTTGAGTGACTGTGGGGTAGGTGATGGGGGTCCACCTCGAAAAGGGGGCGTGGCACTATAGTTAGGAATAAAAAGGAACCTTTACAGCAGTGGATGTACAATATTTTTTAGAGGAAGATGGTGTTTTTGTGCAAAATTGGCTCCCTGAAACATGTTCTTGAAAAAGGAAGTAATTCATTTTTTTTAACAGTCAGAAAGGAGGGGTGGGGGATTCGAAC
>JARBEQ010160337.1:0-13064 GCA_030265355.1 Tritonia tetraquetra
CTCTCCCTCCCTCCCCCCCCCCCCCCTCTCCTCTCTGACACACACGACTCGCTCCCTTCACTCTCTTTACATCTCTTTCCCGCTCTATCTAATTTTCCCTTTTAACTGTTCCGTTTCTCATACACACACATAATCTGTAAGTCCTCTCTTCTTCCTCCAACCGCCCCCCTTTCCATCTCCATCCTCACCCTGCCTCTACGCCCGGCAGAAACACACGGAAACAGCACCTCCCATTCTCAATTAATTCACGACTCTCGCCAGATTTTAATGAATCTTATCTCTGGTCTGTCTGAAAAGAGCTAGGTTCTCCCCCTTCCGCATCCCCCCTGGCAACTATTATCAGAGAGACCGTGACTCGACCCTTGCTCCCTCAACCCCGTCTTACCACTTCGATAGTCTCCTTGTCTTTAACTCGGTTCTCTTTGGGAATAATATTAGATTCCAACCTTTACATTTTACAGCAGATATCTAGCTCTTATTTTACTTATATTCTGTAGACTATACTATAAGTGAAGTGTTGCAAGCATTGTGATTTATTGATGATGATTTTTATCACAAAAATACGTTATTTCCTCTTTGAGAGAAATTGTTCTTACCCTTTTTTTAGAAGGGCAAAATAAAGGATGCATGTTTGTAGTACTCGTAACATTTACAAATCTTGAATATTATATTAACTGTAAAGGTTAACAGAGACACAAACATTCCTCTATTTCTAAAACAATCCTCTATTTCTAAAACATTCCTCTATTTCTAAAACATTCCTCTCTTTCTAAAAAGCCGAGTATAATTTTCACATTTTTGAAAGACGAGGTGTAAAATCCAATATTATGGTCGCCACATATTGTTGCGTAATTATTAAATGTAACATTTTTCCTTTGAAATGTCACCTTTTTTCTAAAGTAAGAAAATGTATTAGCACATGTCTTTAACTCGCGTGTCAACTGGTGGTTTCAAGTAGGAAACTGTGATATAATACGATCAGCTTGGATGTTTGTGGCTTTTATAACTTTGTCAATGTTGTGTTCTAAATCCTATTATCGTGTTATGCTACTTTGTATCACAATCCACGTTTATCGTTCATATCTGTAAACTGTCAGGCCCTTTGGCGCAAGTTGTGTGTTCGCGTCACCTTCTAAAGACGGTAAACCTCAAATAGTCCATTGTGTATTTATCTTTGATCCTGTGGTTAACCTGCTTAACGCGTCCTTTCGTTACGTTTGCTGGCGTCAAACTTTACGTGAATAAAACCATTGGTAGCGCGAAATAGAGTAGTTATAGTTTTCTTTAACTAAAATCCGTTGATTTATCCTTGGCGGTGTACGTTTCCAGCTTCCGAGATTAAATGCCCGAGTCAATATTCTCAGTGACCAGGTGTTGGATTAAACCCCTTTATCTGATCGTCCCGCGTCAATAAACGACGTCCGGTGATTGGTTTCCTCTACCACTGGCTGTCACTGATAGACGGGTGGGATTACGTAGATACTCGTACAGGTTACAGCTCTTGTGTATATTGGAAACTTTGGGATTTATTGAATCATTCAATCTGTCTTAAACCAAAGTTTTGTAACCACATACGTGTCCCAACCCTCGGTTTATTGGAAACTTTTGGATTTCTCTCACTGTTTTGATCTATTCTTAACAAAGTTTTCATTTATATAGTTTGTAGCTGTGGTTGAAACAACACACACGCTTTCCATCCTTGGAGCACTTGTTTTCGAGCGGAGTGAAAAGAAATCGTATATCGTCATCTCCTCCTCATTTTATCTTTTTAGATTTTGGAATTGTGTGGAATATCTGAGACCATTTGAATAGACTTGAAGACCTGACAATTTTCCTGTTTTTATTGTCATTTTAATATTTGTCAATTGCCTGTTTTTGTCCTTTTATTTTGTCTTCTTTTCCTCTACTCTTATTCATGTTTTGTTCTTTTTAAAACTTTCGTTAGGGTTGACAGGTCTCTTGCCTGGAGTCCATTCATTTGCATTATCTAATTGAATGACATGATGAGTTGTTGATTTTATAAATTGTTACTTATTCCTATTTACACTTTTGTGTTTTCCAGGCCAAGGTCCAGAACAAGGAGCACCATCTGAAGGAAGAGATTGACTCCATCAAAGGCAGTTTTCTCCAACTCCTCGACCTGTGCGGCATCAAGGATGCTGACATCCCACCCCTCAACGAACCCGTTGCCTTACGTCACACCCAGCAGAGTCTGATCACCAGCTTTGGCATCATGTCCAAGGGCTTGAACGGCTCGGCTATGTCCACGCCCCAGCGCAGCCGAAGGCATACTCGACGAGACCCCGCATCCTATGCTGACATGCTCATTGAACAGCTGATGGCCAATGCCAGTCCTGACTCGGACACCTCTCCACCAAGTGCTGAAGAGAACCGTTCCAGAATTTTCAGTGCCGATTCCGACATTCCTTCTGATCAGCCCTCGGTCCAACCTATGACTTTGCAATTCGACAATGTCTCTGAGCTGCCATCTTCCAATGTCTCACATCATCCTTTATCCCCGGTGTCAGATTCTCGTTGTGAATGGGTAGAAGAAAACCTAGCTTTACCTACTGGACACTCTCAACACCTCCAGGTTCGAACCTCAGACAGTGGAATCACTGCATCGGGAACGTCCACTACCATGTCCCCTCTTATTGCTCAGGGAAATGTCCTTGAGACTGCTAAATCCAATCAAAACGTTACCTCTGGCTCAACACCCGAACTCCCGGTATCAGCATCTTCAGAATCTCTTGACATTCCGTATGCCTCCCTTTTTGACAATTTTGATAATTACAATGCCCTCAGTGATATTAATAAACCTTCATCGAAAACCATTCATCAAACTACAGCTGGCTGTACATTGCCAGAGCAGAGCTGTTATAACTTTCCCCTCAAGTACTCCCATTCCTACGCTAGAGAACTCCAACGCTTGGAAACTGAGATGTTTAGTGATCTACAGCTTGAACCAGACTTTGTCCCATCCCCAAAGACCATCCCAAAGAAAGAAAACAATGAACCCTCTCGTCACCTTTATTTATTCCAAGAACCTCTGGTCGTTGTTCTCCCTGACAAAAAACTTCCTCAATTAAAAGTGAGAATTGATGATAAGCACGACTACAACTTGAATAACAATTACAAACCTTGCCTTGAAGACAAAAGTGGAGTTGTTGAATCGGAGGATGACTCACCCAAGCCCCCTATTCCTCCCCGTGTTCCCCTCGTCAATTCTAACACTAAACTTGGCCAATTTGTCCTGGCTTCGACCTCCAACAAAGATGTCGGTAACCTGTGGCTGTCCCACGACACCAAATCCTCCTCTGTCAACACCAATTCCCCTTGTAACATGTCATGGTCGTACATCGACTCACCACCTATGCCGTGTCCTTCAAACTCTATTGTCAGCATGTCAACCGGAAAATCTCATTTACGAGAAAAGAAAGGTCTCCCTGCTTTCATCACTAACCATTCAGCAACCAGTGCCTCTAAAAGAAGAAAAGCTAACGATAGGTCTCCAATGCCTGTAGAACATTGTAACACTGTACTACAGCCTGTGAGGACCGTAAGGCAAAGATTGTTTCGCTCCCCAGCTCGCACCTCACCTAAACCTGGACTGCCATCCACCGGAGAAAATCTTGGATCTTCCTCACCCTCCACCCCCTCCAGCACCCCCATGTCATTGAGGATGGAAAGAATGAGGAAAAAGAAAAGGCACTCACCTGCAATGCGTCGTTTAATGCAAGAGAAAGAGAACAACCTTCTTTCTCCTTCAAAAACAAGTCCTAGAAGACCTCTTGGTGAACTTTACAATATCCAGCTTAATGAAACCGATACTTTGACCACTTCATCCAATAGCCTAACCCCTTCCTCCGAGGCCTATGCCAAATCCAGTGAAACCTCACCAGACATGCCTCTTCCTAGTAGAGACGAGGAGCTGCGGGACAGAGATGCTTATTATGGAGACTTCACTGTGGATAGGGACCATAAAATAGATAAACTCACTCCTCTGCAAAAGAAAAATCTGTTAAAAAAGGGCACCCAAGACAACCGCTACATGTTAAAAGATCCCTCTAGTGATGAAATTCTTGTACGTCAAGTTGAAGGTGCCGAATGCTCCCCGAGGCCAATTTTCCAGGCACCACTACCCAACACTCGTGCACCTCGTTCTTGTCTAAGTAAGAGACAGTCATCTAATAGCATTAATCAAAATACTTGTACTCGATCATCTTCTTCTGATGCTCATAGTTTTTCGCCTACCTCATTTGGTTCCAGCAAGTACTGTAACCGGTCAAGAGATGCTAAGCGGGTGCCTATTCAGCGCCGTTCATCAAGCTCCTCTGGGTCATGTAGCTCCCATCCAATGGCATCGTCCACATTAATCATGGAACCGCTGTTATCACCAGAAAAAGCTGATACTGCCAGTGTGTATACATGGTCCATAGAAGAGGGTTCCGAGACCTGTAATCTGGAAAGATCTTTCCTGAGGAGTCAGAGCGCAAAGAAAAATAACCATAAACAATTTAACCCCAATACTCCACGACCTCCGACCAACATCGGTTGTGACAGCTCAGATATTTCAGACTTTGAAGAAATGATGGATGACAGATCCAGCTTTGAAATCACTGCCATGGTTTCAGCCATAGACAAATCATTAAATG
Source organism: Tritonia tetraquetra (assembly GCA_030265355.1). Classification (NCBI taxonomy): domain Eukaryota; kingdom Metazoa; phylum Mollusca; class Gastropoda; order Nudibranchia; family Tritoniidae; genus Tritonia; species Tritonia tetraquetra. Next base: position 4,656 of record JARBEQ010160337.1, read on the forward strand.
GAACCTCTGTCTTATCCGGGCAACAACTCGACAGCTACTGTCATGATTCCCAAAGTCCTCTACATACAGATCGTAAATCCTCCCTGCCCAGAACTAGCACTAAAAGCACAATCTCAAGCAGAGGTATCGTCACTGCTGCTCCAAATATCATCAACAAAATGTCAAAGAGCTCAGGTTCCAGTCACTGCGGTAGTTCCTCTCAATCATTCCCTTCCTCCACAAACCAACCATCTTCATCCTCCGCCGAATTCAACAAAGCTAAAGGCTCCATTCAATCCATTCCAAGTTCATCAGATGAAAAAAGTGACGACACAGAAGCCAAACCAAATATTTCCAATCCTCTAAAATTCATCTCTGCCTCAGCACCTGATTTGGCAAGGCCTTGCTTTGATGATGAAGAAGACGCCACCCATTCTCTCCAGCCCTCAGACACCGATTCCACTCCAGACATTGCATCTCCGTCTTTACAGCTGGAAGACCGTGGTGACATTCCCGGGAAGTCCAACAGCAGTGGAAGCAGTTCTTGCACTGCCGCCCGTTGCCGACCCAGAATCATTGGCCAGGCAGCTTGGAATGAAACTATGAAGAACAGCAGTGAAGCCACCCCCACACTTTCTATCCAAAGGAGTTACGTTGATCAGGCAGGCGCCGCAGCACAGGACCTCCTAGACTCAATTCTTACAGACAGTCCTAAAAGCATAGATTCCAGTGGGATCTTTGCCCCTTACAATTCGTACAATTCTCCAGCGGAGAGTGTTGGATCACACAACGGCTACTCCAGCACTGTTAGTAGTAGTGTGCCTTCATCAGACAGTTATCCTGTTCGCCGTGGCTTACAAGCTCCTCCTTCTACTCCTCCCTCCCAAAAACATTTACCGTCCGTGCCTTCCAGTGACAATTCCGTTTTCAAACGACCTTTTGACCCATCTCCCCATGTTGACCACGCAGCCAGGTACCCCGTCACCCGTAGTCAAGGTGTGACAGCCACGGCATCCTGTGCCACCCCAACCAGACCAATGTCTGTCCGCTCTGACCCTCTCGCCAACAAGTCCATTTTCGCAGTCCCACCTGGTGTGGTGACCGGCCCTCCAAAGATTCACAACAAAAAATCCCTCATTAAAAAACTGAAAAAATTCAGCACAAACTTTTATAAAAAGAATGAGAAGATTCAGACCCTTGCAAATTTGTAACAGATTATATTATTATAATTTTAGTATACAATTTTTGAAGTTGTTGCTGACTTTACTCTTAAATGTGCAATATTATTTTTCATTTTGAATATTGTCAAATATGGTATAATGGATATATAATATATTTCACTATTTCGAGTTTGAATAGTTGATATGGTTATTATTTACTCTGTGCACATCTTTCAGATAGGAATGAATGCTGTGTGTGCTTGTGAAAATTAATATATCTGTAATCAGAAAGCCTGGGCTGAGCTTCCTTGATCTATTGGTTATAAATTCCTTTTGACTATTCATTGATGTTATGCCGAATGAGAGTGTCTGTGGAGAGACACACATGCCTGACATGCAGGATTGTTTATTTTAATTATATGCAAATCTCCACAGATATTTTTAGTAATTTTTTCTGTGAAGACGGTGCTAAAGCGTGAATGCACAATATTTTCATATTTTTTCAATTTTCCTCTAGTCCTTTTTTATCATGTCTTGTGATTTGGGACTTTAATGGCAATGGAAATATCGAGTCATAGTTTTCCTGTGAAGCAATACGGCACCATTATACATAGAAACTTTGTTTTGTTATCGATAGCACTTGTTACTGACAGCTACCCATTGCCGGGCAGTGTTGTGACCTGGAACTGGAAAATCTCAATCTCACACTCTTGATTCCGTGTTCTTTGATTTTCCTTTTTTTGGTGGTAATATGGAATGTTAAACTCATTCCTCTTAATTTGAAAAGTAGAAATTTTCTACATTATATAATTTTGTATACTGATACTGATAGTGAGCCCTATGCTTACTGCACCTGTGAGAAGTTTATGACGCCCATTGTCTTTTACATATCACTTATAGATTGTAGCTTCTGGTTTTACACTCCAATTGTTTGCATAACAGTTGATCTGGTTTAACTGTGCATGTCTTTATATTATAAAAGAAGTCTGCATACTTTTTTAGTGTAATGAGTTTCCACTTTATATCAGATCAATTGATCCTGCTACAATGCTCTCTTGGGTTTGTTTTATGTTAGATTCTCATGCATTCTATGACTTTATGCGTGTAAAAGTAAAATCTAAGTCAATGTTTGTCGAGTTGTACTCCGAAAAGATATTTTTTTTAACTTTGCGTTTTAAAAAAATGTTAGATTTTATTCATTATGTAACACCTTGTGCCATAGATATTTCATTAATGTCTATTTTGTTTCATTTTTAAAGAAATTAATGGCTTCAGGGATTATTATTTAATGTGGGATAACTGACTCATTCATGACTTGATGAAATTTTTTAAGTTGTCTAACATTACTTTACTGTAATGGGTTTAAACGATGCCTATTAATATTTATTAGTGGGTGGTTGGCGGGATCCCTTCTGTGGGCCGGGAGGTGCTAATTCGGTCCACACTCTTTCCTTTGTCTGGTAGGGACTGACTGATCTACTGGAATCTACTTCTGTTCTATCTTTGAACTATGTGTCGTCCCCCTTATCTTACTTTTTCTCAAGCGCTTATGACCCATGAGTGTTGCAAGTGCCTCTTTCCTAAACCTTGATTTGTTTGAAGCTGTGTGGTGGGCGCTGAAATGACCTATCTGTGTCGATAGAACCCTAAAACAGCAACAAACAAACAACTATTTATCTGTCAGTGTCAGTATAGTTTTTGGATTTCATTCTTTAATGCTGTACTGAAACCCTTAGTTATTCTTTAATTGTTTTTAATGTGTAATAGCTTTACCTGAGGTGTCTATGAGAACACATTTTGATTTTGATATGATTAAACTGACATTTCATGATTCATCACCCCTAATACATTTAACGGGTTCTGATTTTTTATTTGAATTTTCTTATTTATTATTCACTGTACAAATCCATCAAATAATTGAAAATGAAATCTTTCATGGATTAAGATAGAAAAAAGTAACGATGCTATACAAATGCTAAATTTACTATGCAGTTTTTCAATTTATTAAGCTTGCATTTTTTTCACAGTTATATTAAATTCAAATCAACAATAACATTACTAGTACAATTCAATGTTGGGGTTATACGAACAAATAGTTTGAAACCCAGACCCATGTTTGGAAAAGAAAATGTTTTTGTTTACCTTGATTTCAAATTCCTGTATTTATGACATATCACACCCAGGTTGCGTGTGACCATAATTGAATGATGTATGTAGTATAGTTATATTATGACATGTACAGTGGTTCTATTTTTTCACATTTTCATGATATATGAACAAAAATAAATGCCTTTGCATAAAATATATGATATGGTTGTGTTGGTCTTTATCCACTCATATGTATGTCCTTAGGCTTTGTAGGCTCAACTCATAGTTCATAGGGCCGGAGACTAACACGGTTTTGGTAGCGAGAAGAGAAGCTGACAATGGATAGGACGCTAGTCTAGTCTATCAGTTACTTTTTCCAACTCTTATTTGAGAATTGGTACCCATTTCTACACCTGGGTCGAGTGCGAGTGAGGCAAAGTTTCTTGCCCAAGGAAAAAAACCAGTGCCTGCAGCCAGAATCGAACCCATGACCCTCTGCATGGAAGTCAGTTGTCTAGAGCATTCGGCCACCTCCCCTCTTCCCGTATTTATATACCGCACTTATATATTAAGTCCTATATAACATGTCTTAATTAATATACCAATCAACCAACCAGAAGGTGGGAACAAGACATAGCGGGCGCTGAAATGACCTTTCTGTGTTGATAGAGCCCTAAAACAGCAACAAACAAACAAACAAACAAGACATAAAAACCTGAAATGCTGCTTGTTCCAGGATATGAGACGAAGCAGATCAGCCCACATCACTGTCTCCATGGTTTATCACGGGCAATGCACACAGAACTGTATGAATCATCATATAAGGACAGCTGTATTAAATTACTGTTGCGCTCGTGGTTTCCACAGATAGTTGGGAGAATTTCCCACTTGGATTATATATGAACTTAGAAAGAGTAGTAATAAAAAGTAAAAACAACCCCACCAGCACCAACGGTTTATCGATAATTGGTGACTGCTATTGCTATTGCCATGCTAAATGAAAATGATCGCCTTGATTGTGTAGACATACTTGTGAGGTTTCAATCCTAGCACTCTAGCACTAGCAGGGTGGGTTTGTACCTCTTGGCCATACTGCTATTATTAGCAACTCAACAAGGGACCTGCAAGTCCTGTTTTATGAAGGGCTTTTCCGATTTTAAAAATCGAATGGCCTGTTTTTTATCTTTTCCCCCCCTCTTTCTCGTTATTATTGGTGTCATGTTTGTCTGTTATTTTGTCCTGTTTTCCCTTTGGCTAGGGTTGATAGGCCTGCGACTACGCTAATTATTATATTACTCGTACTCGTACTCATGTAGCACAGTTGTAAAGCACCCACCCATGGATTGGGATTGCAAGGTCTGCTGTTCGAATCCCGAACAGTTTAACCCTAATACCGCTCATTACGTAACAGGAAGTGATGGTACCGTAACTTGATATCGCGCAGTTGACAACAATGACACAATGGGCATGTGACAAAGCAAAACAATGATATTTTGCACTGAACCTGGAAAACTTGATTTGTTGGCATTTACGTCCAAAATAACTCCTATAAACTACACACTTTATTTAACTTAAAGGATTGAAGTGCCTTTTTCCGGCTGTGCGAGTTCGTATCGGAGAGGGACTATTACTATTTATATTAGTATTAGATAAACACAAAATCCCACCTATATTATAAGTGAAAGTATAAACTAAAGGGGTGTGTACGTGTACGTGTAAACACTATGACTATCACTCGAGTCCAAAGAAATTCCCCAGCTTTGGACGCGGAGGGCCTTGAGATTCACGTGGGATCTTCCCAAGTTCTGTTGAACCGCCTTTGATATGACATTTATGTGTTAAAGAGGGCGTTAAACTCCAAACTTTATAACTTTTAAAATCTTTAACGACCGGAAGGCTATTTATAGAATACTGTATCAAACGTTATTTGATATTTTGTACAATTGATGTATTGGCAAAACCATAGACATATCGTGTTATAATAACTAGACACCACACGTGGCTTTGAAAGCCCTCTCTCACTTTGATTCCATTTGAAGGCCATTTTGTTGTGGTGAAGGATTGGAGTTTCCTGATGAGTCAGTTGACTTTGCATACTGACTGAAATGCTAAAATAGTCTACTATGATAGATGTTTCGGTGCCAATCCAGTACCCCAAAAATCATTCGTATTTACAACAAAAAAAATGTCAGATAGAACCGTGGATGGCTCTCGTGAGTGTCTAGATATACAGATTATGTTTTTATGGTTAAACCGGAAATAGAAAAGAGAACATGCCCTCAATGAATGGATTGCCTTTGTGAATCTGTCGCTCATTTAATTATACATTGAATAACAAACTGATGGAGATCAAAATGAATAAAATGGGAACAGGCACTAGAGAGATCAAGCAAGGATGGAAAATGTGCAAGTGCCAGAAAAATACGGAAAAATAGCCATAGAAGTAGAAGAAGTGATAGAAGAAGAAACGGAACTTTTATACTCTGAAACCCAGACTAACAGGCGTCAGTTGATTTTTTTGTTTGTTTTGTTTCTTAAACTGCCTGTCTTGCAATTTTAATGATTCAAAGTCAGAGTATACAAAAGTAAAAGTTCAGATTTATAGTCGATCTCTGAAAGGACTTAATTCCATGACGAATCCATAGGGTCAGCAGGGCCATTACTCGAGAAAGTTCAAACAAACAAAAATCCCCATGTCGTCGCCCGGATTCGAACTTAATTATTAATACCTTCTGCTCACGAAGCGAAAACGCTACCGCTACACTACACAGCCCTCGCCACTCTCCTTGATTCAGAATATTGACTTATTGTTCTTATTCTTATGTCTAGCACAAGATCGTTATCATTTATAACATATTGAAATACTCCCACCAAAGTGGCAAATTCTCTTCATACAACTCGGTATAAACCTCTCTGCCACTCCCCTGATCAATTGGCAATGTTATATTTGGACAAGATGATGATGTTGAGGATGTTGCCGATGATTCCAACTGGTACCAACATTCCTGTCAGACAATGGACAATAATGACGTCGTACCAAAAATGCAAAGTCGGCGTCAAAAGAGAAGACCGCTTTCGTGATGTTGCTTTCACAGGGAACGCTCAACAAAGCACAGTCAATGAGTCATAGTTCTCTCCTGTTGCGTTAAGTTGGGCCAAAACAGATTGCCCGAAGCCTTCTGCCGACCATAAGTGCAAGTCTGTAGACACACACGTGTCGGTAAACACAACATACTTTCTCTCACTCTCAGTCTTTGTGTCTAAGTATATGGCCGTGTGTTGGTATCTGGTTTGACAAAAGGTTTAGAATAATATTAGAATAGAATATTAGAATAATAGATTAGAATATTTCTTATCCAGGGCCCGCTCTATGAGGCGGAATTACTCTGGATCAATATATTAGGTCAAGCATGTGATCAACCCAATGTGACATTTTGTGGTAGGAATTGATTTTGACCGGACAGCGGCTTTTCGGCCAACTCTTCTCGATTTCCAGCTGCCAAGTATTCTTTGACATTCATAATTTGCGCACGGGACTTCCGATTTATCGTCTGTCTCCAATAGGATTAGGTTCTTTATCCCACCTACCTTCATAGGATCAGGGGAGTGGCAAATAGGTCTATACCAAGTTTTATGAAGAAAACAACAACTGTTGCCGCTGGGATTCGAACCCGGTACCTTTCCCTTCAACAAAGGCCAGAACCATACCTCTGCTGAGCCACTGGGACCCCCCCCCCTCCCTCTATTTTTACTATCATCGTAATTTGTACCAATTGCCATCGGTTATTGCATTGAGAAGAAATAACTTTATGTGTTAAAAAGGGCGTTAAACTTCAAACTTTAGAACATTTCTTTTTTTAGAAAAGAAATAAAAGAAAAACTAAAACGATAATATCAGGACGATTTCATTAAGGGAAGTAACTGAACAAATAAGTATGCTCTTGACCACACCACATGCTGCAGTTATCTTTTCTTGGTCCAGTAATCCTCGTTTCGCATATTCCTCGTTTCACGGATTCCTCGTCCATCTCGCTCTGTCAAATAAACAACGAGGGATACGTGTTGCACTGTAAAACGTTATGTAATAATGATATCATTTCAGTTTTATCATAACTCTAACACCTTATGTGTCAAAATCTGCTCAGTTTTCTTATAGCTGCGGGGTTTACCACCAAGGCAACAGTAAATATTGTTATAGCCAAAACTTGGGCAACACTTAGAAATGTGGCGCTCATTGTGTCATTCAAGGTTCGGGACACAGTGGGATGATCACCTGCTTGCCTTATCTACCTGATCCAAAGTCCTTCCAGCTGGCCGCAACACTCCTTAGGGGTATAATGCGGGTTGGATAACACAATAAAACATCACTAAAACCGAGCGGTTGAATATCAAATAATCTAAACAAAGACAAACACAATGCGAGACCATGTTTAGATGTTAGATGAGAGAAGATTATGGTTATGATATATAGATACAAAGATAATACCGAAAGCCGCGCATGACGCTTTGAAAACTAGAAATACAACTAGAAACAGCCGATGTGAGTGTGGGTTTGGGTGGTCCTTGTGGTCGTCGCTTTTTAATCTTTAACTCGTAATTTTCACTTATGTGTGTGGCGTGTGGGCATGGAATGGAAGGCTGAAACTACACTGCATGTTTCATGGGACAGACTAAGAAGATACGATGTTATAGAAAAGGCCAAGAAGATAATCTACAGTATCATTTGTTTATATCGGTCCAAATTTTATGAAGCAAAGATGGAAAAGTGAAAGTGCCAGAAAAATAGCTATAGAAGAAGATATGATATGTCGACCGATGGGATCGAACCCACACCAGCGAACGGCTCAGAGAACTGTTAGCTTTTCTTCTTTTACGGCTATTTTTCTGGCACATTCACAGACTTCAGCATTTTTGAAAGACTGGAAGAGGCAAACATGAGTGTTAGAGTTTGCTATTTCTAAGCATTTATTTCTCTCGTAATATTATTGTTGTGTTTTATTACCAAACCCGTTTTAATTCACCACTGCTACATCACAATCTCAAACATGCATGCTATCATAAGAATGTCCTTGTCATTATCATTGTGTTGTTGCGTGTATACAATCAAACGCCTTCTCTCTCTCTCTCTCTCCCCCCCCCCCTTCTCTCTCCCTCCCTCCCTAATGCCCCTCTTCTTTACATT
>JARBEQ010160448.1:0-13063 GCA_030265355.1 Tritonia tetraquetra
CCCCCCCCCCCCCCCCCCCCCCCAAACACACACACACTCACCCCCTGTTTTGTTTACTGGGCGGAAAGGACGAGGGCGCTTATCTGTGGCACTGATTCTCAGGATTTGTTTCTTTTTTTGTTTGTTTGTTTTTTTTTTGTATTTCCACTCCCGTCCTTTATGCTATTTATTTATTGCCATTTGGATTTGCCAGGTTTTAACGACATTCCGTTGCGTGGAACTCCTCCCCATTAACCTGGATAGTGGTGTGGAGTCCAGGTCAGGTGAACATTTCCCCTCATGTATTATCTAAAATGATAATAATCTGAAAGGGGAGCAGGCAATAATAGTAATCATAATAAATGGTATCAAAATAAAGAAGGTGGAAAATGTGAAAGTGCCTGAAAAATAGCCATAGAAAAAAAAGGAAAGCAGTCTATGTCGACCATGTCATCTTATTATGATGTTCGTTTGTTGTTGTTGTTTTGGGGTTTTGGTTTTTTTTTCTCCTTCAATTCGTTCGTTCTAGTCGTTCTCTATTTCTGACCTTTTATCGTTTTTTACCGCATCATTACTGGCTGGTGTTCAACAGCCAGATTGCCATTCCGTGGGTTCCTGAGCGTCACCTACTTTGCCTGCACCTCATCGTGGAATTGCACCTTGGAAGGGGTGAGGTGGGGGGGGGGGGGGGTCAGAGGTATGATACTCTGGCCTTTGAAGCGGAAGGTACCGGGTTCGAATCTCAGCGTCACCCGCTGTTGTTTTTATCTTCATAAGACTCGGTATAAACTTATTTGCCGCTCCCCTGATCCTATGAAGGCAGTTGGGATCAAGAATCTAGTCCTATCGGAGACGGACGATAAATTCGGAGGTCCCGTGTGCAAGTTGTGCACGTTGAGAGAATCCTTGGCAGTTGGAAATCGAGAAGAGTAGGCCGTAAGGCCGCTGTCCGGGCAAAATTAATTCCTACCACAAAAAGGCACGGTGGGCTGATCACCTGCTTGGCCTAATATCTTGATCCAGAGTAAATCCGCCTCATAGAGCGAGCCCTACACTGTAATGGTAACAGGGAACTGGATAAGAAAGAAGAAAGAGCTGGGCTGGCAGAGCTCCTCTTTCTCTCTCTCCCTTCCTCTTGGTCGCTCTCTCTCTCTCGATCCACGCCCCTTCCCCCATTCTCCATCTATCTATGTATCTACGTATCTATCTATCTATCTATCTATCTGTCTATCTATCTATCCATCCATCTATTATCTACCTATCTATCCATCGATCTTTCTCTCCCTCTCTCCCTTCATTTCGCGTTCTCGTCTCTCATGTAATCTATGGAGAGAGCAATCCAGATCACACACACACACACACACACACGCGCGCGCGCGCGCGCGCTACTGTCCATGGAAGTGTGTATGACATGAACATCGACCATGTCTTACCGAAGACGACTGTCTGTGTGGGTGTCCGTCCTTGGGCTGGGAAATAAAAGCCAAGAGCAAAGTATACGAGAGGCTTAATAAGTACATATTATGAATCGAACATATTCCTGATTCTGGCAACGTCGCCTCGCCAGAGATAGAGACCAGAGCTACTCAACCGACTGAACTACTCGCTACCCTGTGGTTCGGACCTGCCAAGTCCTTGTTTTTAACAGAGACTGTCCTGTTTTTAACAGGGACTGTCCTGTTTTTAACAGGGACTGTCCTGTTTTTTCTAAGACTTTTTTAAACTCTTCCAATTGCCTGTTCTCCCCGATGTTATTGAGTAATTCGGTTTAGGTTTTTATCACAATATTTTCCTCTTCCTCTCCATTGATGTCATGTTTTTGTAGTCTTGTCCTGTTTTTAACTTGGCTGGGGTTTCGCAAACCTGTGCCGGCGTGCTAATGGGTCAAAACGAATGGGTTTTATTTTGCTGTTTATCTCCCTGGACACCGAAAGGTATATATTATGTAGACAGGAATTTGATAAAGAAAGAAAGTTATTTATCTTGACAGTGTTTTTTTTTTTTTGTTTTTTTTGTAAGCGGTGTGTTGATACAAATGCATGTCATTAGTAGTTTATTGGCAACGTCTTGCCAGTTTATCTTGCTGTTTTAGGTTTCCATTTTTAAAAAAATCAAATCAGAAATTATTGTTGCAAGACTACAATTTCCCCATTTGTATTGTGTGTGTCAACTGGTACCACGGCCTATCCATTGTCAGTGAAATAGTGTCCATTCCCCCTACCTCTTTTTTCCAACCTCCCTCTCTCTCTCTCTCTCTCTCTCTCTCTCTCTCCCCCACCCTTTCCATCCTCCTCCACCTCACTTTTTCCCATAACTGTAAAAACATTTTTAGTGACATGGTATGGTGTTACCTGATGCGGTTGTTAGTTGTTAGCCAATGATAATTGTGTCATTTGACTCCCGATATCTATGAACGCGACTAAATGACTGCAGTAGACCCTCCATTATTCGCATATATATATATATAATATTGATTTTATGTTTTGGTCTATGCGTCGAGGAGAAATTTTAAACTAATACTCTTAGTATGTAACTAGATAGATCGCGGTGTATTGCCTTAGAAAATCTTTTCCGCGGCTGGCAAAATGCCTGATAGCGTAAAATAGAGAAATAAAACAACGATTTTTTTTTCTAGGTCGTCATCGCCCGCGGCACTGAGTAGACCCCGCCACGCCAGGCTGGCCTAGTGCTTCGTGCCCTCATCCCGGCGCCCTCCCTCTCCCCGTCCTTACCGCAAAGCTTATTGAGACGAGCGAGCTGAAGAGGTCGATGGTTAGTAGGTTAACCAATCGTTTGCCAGCTTGGCCCGAGTAAGGCAAGAAGGGAATACACACGTGACTTGCACTTCGTATGGCTGGCCCTTCGCAATCTTCTAACTTCCGAGCGTTCAGTGTGTTGGATGTCTGAATACTGTGTAGTGCAATTAATCCTCTGGATAAATTAGATTCACAGTTTCTTGTTGTGAAATGTAATTCAGGTGCTTTTTTTGTGTTTTTCTACTGTGTGGGATATTATATTGTGCTATTTTTGGTTTAGTTTTCCTTGAAGGCGTCCCGAAAATTGTAGCGTGCATCTCATTTGCTTTGACCGAGTTTTTCCGTCTTGTAACCCAAAATTTGGCAGTGACTTGGTCTATCAATCTGTGAAATAGCAATTTGTACATATTCATAGGCATTTGTTTGATTTTGAGCTGAACAGTGAAGTCTGAGGTTCTATTTAAACCAAAAGGAATTAAAAAGATGTTTCATTTTTCCGACGAGTTGTCCGTGTCACTTTATTTATGGATCTTGCGGTTAGCTTATGGGGACGGGGTCTTCTGGATCAGCTTTACAATAAATAGAAAACTTATTCAGATTATCTGTATGCTAAATAAGTAAATTATTGATACATCTAGACTAGTCTAGGTTAGATATATCTTTTCTTTTTTTTCATTGATCCGATTTAGACTCTAATTCTTGCTCGGGTTTGTTCATATCCAGCCCTCAACATTGCGCCTCGTCATGTAAAGGAATCGGTCTCTTGGGTGGGGAATAATAATATAATATCAAAGATTGTCAGGTACCCTAATCCTCGAGAATTCTGGTAGCTACCTACCATTAATACAAAAAATATGAAGGGTTTTTTATGTGGCAATTCACTTAGAGTATGTTTAGATTTTAGGTTGTGACATCAACATTCCTATTTTTTATGTGAATCTTAGACCCTCTATGCTAAATATCTACTAGAGTTAGGTCCCTAGACTAGAGATACCCGGAATTACCAAGACTAAACCACCCAATGTCAATTGTATTTGAGTAAAGGTCAAAGGGTGCCCCTTTTAGCGTAGATATTTTCAATCAATTCCTCTTTTAAAAATGGTCAATTTAACTCAATGACCTATGAAAACCAAAGCAGATATATCTACCCTCTCTTCTATAGTAGAGAGTTTTTCATAGCCTAGCTTTGTGAGCAGTTGTGTGGTGACTATGATGACTATGTTATCTAGATATGGTGTTTTATGTACAATCTTATAAGGAAACATTACCATGCCATATTGATACCACTGGTGAAGGTAGATACTTTTGTAATGATGGTAATTTTGGGTCTTGATCTTATATGGCTTGAACAGAAGTGAATTGTCACACATACGATGGCCATTAACATTTATTATAATTCTTATAAAGTATAAAGGTGAGAAAATTGTCTGTCTTGCGTTACATATAGTCACGCGCAGACCGGTGGTGAAGATCATAACAACAACTCTGCTTTTGTGCGTTAGTTAAATAGCAAACTATAACACCATTTTTCTAAATGCCCTTGTCTGATATGAATAAGGATACAATTCGATCTTTGTGGTGTTTGGAGACCCGTATCACTACAGAACGTTCTGGGAATAGGAATAATGTTGGTGATCTGGAATTTCCGTATGCGTTCCCACCATGTAGCTATAGCTATCTTTTTCAGTTATATTTCTAAATCTGCACCTTTTCAGGGGCACCTTTTGACTTTTACTTATATGTCTGTGATAATATTACTTTCTCCTTAAGTTATTGTAAGAAAATAACCTACTGGTTAAAGAAAGATCTTATTCGATAGCTAAGATTTCCTTTAATCTAGGTATTTCATCTAATGTCTAGTCTGGCTTTGCCTCCCACGTGTATTGTTTGGGAATTTTTTTTTATGGATCTGTTTAATAGGGAATTGGAAAAATATGTTGCTATTGTCTTCGGCTAAGTTTATGATCATTATTGAAAATTCAGGAGTAAACAAATATTTCTTAATATAAGCTAGCTGGCCCCTTTGTAATTTCGGGTGATAGATCAGGGAGAGATAATATATATCTAGGCTATAATAATATATCTATATCTAGATGGCCCTCATTTTTTTTTTTTACCTTATTGATCCAATAGATGTAGAATGAGATGATTTACCTTATAATAAATGAAGACTAAAATTGCAGTTGTCGAAAGAAACAGTCATTCGAAATCAAAACTAGACATCTGAATTGGAAATTTTGACCTGGATTGTGATACTGCGGATATATTCTGAGGAATACAAGACACTGATGTGTTCGTTTTCCAATGCCTAAAGGCGGTTTATCATTCAATGGCAGACCATTATTGTTATAATCCTTACAACATAGACGCTTCCACTGTTGAACCATGTATGTACGCATCTTTTCAGGATATGGGAATAAAAGATGACTTCCACCAGAAGTCCATTCTTGTCTGCATCGACGAACTGTGTGGTCATAATAGCGATCAGGTGAGTCTTACCTTGTTATTTTTAATGTTAGACATAGACCCTTGTACCTACCTAAATATATCGTAATCCACAGGTGAAATTTTGCTGACGATGCCTGATTTGCGGTTTTTTTTTCTTCTTGGAAAATTTAAGTCCTGCAGGTTAAATTAGTGCTGGTGTTTACAGGAACTGAGACATCTAGGTCTAGAGTTACCTTACCTTGCAGGGTTTTTTTTTTCACTGCTGAACTTTCACCTACTGTATAAAAAATGTTTTGTGATTCATCAAACCCCATTTAATACCGCAGAGCAGTGTTGGTGGACAACTGGTCACAACCTCACCTTCAGTCATGAAAGGCACACAAGATACCCGATATAAATGCAGACACCCCAATCACCAAGCATGGCTGAACATAGGGTTAGAAATGCTGTGGATCAAAGAACTTTAGACCAGCAGGTGATCAGCCCACTAAGGGCATAACTCTTTATTGACACCATGAGCAATATACACTGAGCAGATTGGTCATAAGCTTTCTTTCTTATCTATTTCCCTTTTACCATTACAGTGTAGTCATAAGCAAGGCCAATAAATAAACAAATGCAGCCATTGTGGTCACTCCTCAGCTATAAGAAGTTGGAGAATTGTCACTTTGTTAGATTTTGTCTTTATTATGAAAATGTTCTTTTTGTGTGTGTATTCATTAATTTCCTCAAAGATCTGTCTCAATTTCTAGTATTCTTGAGATCCTGTTGTTTTTGTTTATTTCCTTTACACAGTTGACAGGCTTGTCATTGTGACAAAGCTGATTCAATGTATCCCACTTGATTGAGAACATCAATCCGTAATTTTGTCAATAGACACAATTTGTGTAAACTATATGTGTCATTTTTAGGTGATTTTTGTCTCTCTCTACCTCCCCTCATTCCCTTTTAGCTTCAAATGATAAGTAGTTTCAAAATGATAGGCATGAATGAAGCCTAATTGTTTCGTTTCCCATTGAAGCAAAACAAGGACATTTTTATTTCACCTTTGTTTTTGTTTACTGTTGTGAGTAGCAAGAAGTGTCTAGCCATGTGTCCTTTCACACCTTTGTTTTTATTTACTCTAGATGTTCCCGTGTGTGGTAGTAAAATGATGTCAATGTTGGGGAAATATTCGTGTATACAATAACACACTAGCGTGTACTGTTTGGGAGTCAAACGTTTTGAAACATGCTGCTAAATTGATTACATAACATCATTTCCCTGATACTCCAAGCAACGACGACGGGTGTCCATGCTGCAGGAACGGAAACAGCGATGATTAAAATTGGAGGGAATTCTTTTTATATTATATCTGTAATTTTTTATAGTTATCACAGCAGATTCGTGGGATTTCTCTCTTTCTCTTGTTACTAGATATATATATTAATGATAACAGCCTGCTCGGTTATCATCGACACCGAAATGGTCTTGTAAGCCGCGTGTACTTGAGCCATTCACACACACACACACACACATGTCTTCCCCTTTCATAGCTTGAGAATAATAATGTAGGTGTCCTTGATCTGCTTTCACTGGGCCTACGTTTGGCATGTGTCAACACAACCTCTTGAACTTTGTAGAACCCCTCCCGGTTTTGCAGGTTTGAGGTGTGCACAAAGTTGCAGTTGTGGACTGCAGGGGACACTAGGCTTGATCTTGTCACAGCACCAATTTATTCACGGTTTTATTCGAGTGCCCAGTGTTTTGTTAGACGTATTTGCGAAAACTGAATTAATACCGGAATAATTGTCATGTCATCTCTATTAAAAGGATCAAATCTGGCAATTGTTTGAGAAACGTGCTGCGCAGGTGTGTGGTTAACCAAATATTTGCCTTTCTTGACATTGATAGTTTTTAATCGCATACACGTCAATGCTTTTTACGTTGTCCATACACACACCAGTCGATCAAGAGGAGGCGGACGTGCAGTAATTAAAAACTTTTTTTTTAATGTGTGCATTATGCAAAGTATTTTTGAGTTCAATGAACTAGACCCCTATCGTTTATATGCGAATTGTACCTCATAACGAATGGGAATGGTAATAACATTGGTTGAACACTTCAACGGCGTTTTCTGCACGTTGCACCAGTGAAGTATGGATTTACTTGTATACTTTTATTATTATTATTATGAAAGGTTTATCGCTTCACTACATATCTAGTCGAGCGTAAGGCTTAAGTTGTCATTCAAGACTAGGCAGATTTAACAAATTGGCACTGTTAAATTATCTCATTCTGTTTTCCTTTTGTAAATTAACCGACTTTGATGTGACCTTTCTGTGCCGAAAAGGGCGTAAAAACCAACTCTTTCACTATATATTTTTTCGGCAGCTTTCCCTCAAACAACAGAAAAAAACTTGCGCAAGATTTACATCACATTCAATTTTGTTACATACTACTACTACTGCAGTACAGTGGGCTGATCACCTGCTTGCCTTATCTACCTGATCCAGAGTTCTTGCAGCTCTGTGTTCAGCAATGCTGGACATGGAGCTGGCCACAACACTCCTTGGGGGTATAATGTGGTTTGGATAACAAAACAAACAACTACTACTGCAAAGTATTTCGATTTCTGAATCATTTGAATACTGTGATTCTTAGAATTAATAGGGATTTATTTTCCATTGGAACTTTCATTCTGTATGTTGGTGTAAGCGCACGTACCATTAGACGTGTAACTAGCACAGACAATGTAAGTAGTGTAACAGGTGTACTTTTTCCCTTTTTTGGATAAGACAAGATAAGCGTATATATATATATACGGGCATGACAAAAATGTAACAAAAACTGTCAAAACTAAGGGCGTGTGAAATATGACACATTTATTATTTTTCTTTTAAGTTATTTTACTTCTTACCTACACACTATTATGGCCAATATTGTATTGTGCGCTTTTTGAAACAGCAATTCTTCACGACCCTATTATACCTCAATGCTATGCAATATGAAATATGATATCATAGGTTAAAAGGGCTGCTATTGATATGGTCTGAGTGCCTGGTACATCAAATTTTGTGTGTTGTGGAGTCTCTCGAGAATTTCTAAAGTACTTGTATTTTTAAGCGTCTAGAGATAAGTTCCAATAACATACCCTGAATTTATTCGTCCTCTTATTATTATTCATTATTTATTATCATTATTTGTTTAGAGTGTATTTGTTTCTTACACCGAACGGTACTAAAAAGGTTATTGATAAAGAAAGAAGAAAGTATTTGTTTCTGTTCTGTGAACATTAATATAATGATAGATTATTGGAAATTATTCGTTGAACATAAAGAAATTACAAGTGGCTGTTGTGTTTTTCACCCTACATGGCAAGCCTAAAAGTTTTTGTACGATTTGTCAGAAACTAGGGAAGGTCCATGGCATAAGCTTGACTTCATTTATTATAGGATCAAGGGTACTTGCCCTACTTTTGTTCATATTTGAATGTAAGATTAAGTCTAAGTGTGTTGTTGGCGACGTTGCTGAAGGGTCCCCATTACGTTCTTTGGCGGATTGACTTTCGTCCTGAAACCCCACGCCAATGCCTAGGCCCTGGGCAGTGGTATTAGTAGGGTTTATGTTACTATTATCGACATAGGCTAGCATCGAGACATACTGGCACTTGGATTGTAATGTAATTGTAATCAAAGCCTTATTTCCTACGTAATATGTATGCCATGATCAGACTTAGTAATCTTATTGTTTGATCTGCAGGATTAATTGATATCGAGGTCAGTTTGTTTTGTTTTGGGAAACATAAGATTTAAAAAAAAACATGTGTTTAATAGACGGGCTAACCAAGTTGAAATTGTCTGGTGACTCGCCCGTGGAAAAAAAAGTCTTCCTTGGATTTTGCCCATAGTCTGGTTGTCTCGAACAGTTTCAGTTCCCCGCATCCTTGGCTATATTAATGCTTCCACCAATCACGAGGACGTCACATTTTTGGTGCCACCCATGGACTGCACGTCTTTCCTAGTGGTCTATGGGTGACATCTAGTTACCTTTGATTTGTTTGGAGTCGTGTGGTGGGCGCTGAAATGACCTACCTGTGTCGATAGAGCCCTAAAACAGCAACAAACAAACGGAACAAATATATTAAATGTTCTCCACTCTTCAGTTGATTTATAGTTGGGTGTTTCCCTGCTCCCCAGCATGCATCGCTTGGAGCACTGCCCTGAACATCAGTAGATTTTACAGTTTTGGGTGTGATCCAAGATTGCTTATTGCCCCAAATGTAACGTGCTACTCTTGCCAAGCAAATTTCAAGGTTACACGCCGGTGTTGGGATCTGCTGATCAGCTCTGTGTGTTGGATTCTGTGTGGCGCGCAGGTTATCAATGATCGATATTAGATTTAATTTGGCCTCATTTGCGACTGAATGAGTCCCGTTTTTATTACTGTGTCTATTACATACTGATGTGTATGTGTAGATCTTTATATCTACAGGACGAAGATGTATGTGTGTGTTGGTTTGTCCTTTGGGATTAGACATGTGTAGTATCATGTCTACTATGGTGCAATTTGTACTTTCCGTTGAAGGTCACCCTTGATTATCGCGTGTATGTCGTACGTTCTATACGTACTATTTTGGGGGCTTGTTTGTTATTATTTTAGTTATTATCTTTATTAAACTGTAACAATGAGAGAAGAAAAATGTTCTTTCCAAGTTTAATCGTCGCTGTTTTCGTTCCTGTATCATGGACACACGGCGTTGCTTGGAGTATCAGTGATTCAGAGACAGGATGCAGGCCCATAATCAGCTGTTAATCACTTTTAGTCCGCCCATATTGAAACCCTTAACACAGATAAATAACGCCTTTGATATTATGACCTGTGTGTGTTGAAAGGGGCATCAAACTTCAAAACTTTAGAACAGAAGCGGCGCATCCATGCAGCAGGTTTTACTTTGACTGACTGGACTGGTTTCGGTTTTTTTTTCGTGTGTTGTTGTATACAACTACCGTCAAAGTGGGTAGTGTTGACACATGATGCCATGCGTATTTTGCCAACAATGACGTCATTTTACTCTATCCATGAATGGAGACAAAAACAAAGTAGTAAAAGGACATGTGCCAATACCCTTAATCTACTCACAAAAAACAAATGTGAAATAAAAAAGTCCTTGTTTTGCTCCAATGGAAAATTGTACAATTGCCTTTTGTTTAATGTCGATAATTTTCTTTTTTTCATTAACGTAATATAATGCAAAAGGCAATACATGAGCCCATGCCCTATTATCATTCAAATTTTCATAGAACTGTGTTATCTAATACAATTTGTATAGGCTGTGGACACCCGACGCTGTTTGGAGTATCAGGGACATTATCTATCCGTAATCAATTAGTGTTCATCACTTTTGGTCACCCCGTATTGATTAACTTAATACCAAAAAAACGACACATCCATCCACACAGCATGTTATTTTACGTTTCGTTTTTATTTTCGGAGTCCTAAACAAGTGTTATTGTATACCACTACTAATGTGTGTCATGTTGACACACGGCATGAATAATTTCACAACAATTACGTCATTTTACTATACATGTCGTATTCATCATTGGGGGCATTAGTAGACCAAAATAAAGGTGTAAAATTACATATTGCTATTCACAACAGTAAACAAAAACAACGGTAAATTCAAAGTGTCCTTCAATCGGGAAAAAAAATCCGTCAAAATTTCATACACGTGTGTCACCTAATACAGTCGTGAGGCTTGATCGAAGTTTTGAGTTTTAGCGAGTTAAAAAGGATTAGATTAGATAAGCACTAGATTTAAACGCCATATGGGCCTGACAATTCGACCTCAAGCTACATTATAGTAAGATTATTTTTGGTATTACTGTAACAGGACCATGTCTATCTACATTCGTTTCTATCCACTGTTCACAACCCCGTTTAATTGAGGAAACAATCGAGGCTCACCTCTCTGTTGTAAGGTGATGATTGTTTCCGGTTTCACCGTTCAGTCGATGCATGTGTTCCGTTGTCAATGATGGTCGAGGTTTTTGGTTAAACGTGTATCTAATATTTAGCCATAACACGTGTTGTTCCGTTGTCAATGATGGTCGAGGTTTTTGGTTAAATGTGTATCTAATATTTAGCCATAACACGTGTTGTTCCGTTGTCAATGATGGTCTAGGTTTTTGGTTAAACGTGTATTTAATATTTAGCCATAACACGTGTTGTTCCGTGGTCCGGGTTTTGGATCATATGATGAACTTATCACTTCCACTGTGCAATAAAGGATAATAAGAGGAGACCCGGTACCATTTGTGTTCGATAGCATTCATTGGACATCGTGCGTTGCGATAGAACAGTCATAATTTTATCGCCCACTGTTTCTTGAATACATCGTTATTACGGCCTGGTGACTGGCAGGCAGGTCACTTCTTTTGATGGTAGATGTAACAAAATGGACAATTTGCTGGGGGCGGGGGTGTTAGTGATAGAATGTCTACTATAAAACTAGCGCCTGGAGGAGGTATTTAGTGAACACATCCCTGAATTCCTTGACAACCAGGAATGTGAATGGGAATTTACGAGTCGCCAGATACAGTTAGAGGAAGTAATCTCTCCGGGGCCAATTAAAAACTTCCGTTGCTCCGTTTAATTAATCGTTCGGTAAGTGTGTTGTCTCTGATTTCAAAGCCACCGGCGTCTTTTGACGAGTGTCGACACACTTAGGAAGTTACACAATTCTTTGTCTACATTCCATTGTGCTTATGTCACAAGTGACCCCATATACATAATTAGTCTAATGAATCTTTTCCCTAAGAAACCAGTGGTAGCCACAGAGTGGGATAATGTGTCTAAGCATGGACAGGGGCTTTCTTTTCTGTTCTGGATTCGTTTCTCTAGATATGTTTCTGCTGGTGGGTTTTGTGATTTTTAAATTATTTTTTTTAACTTGGTATGATCATTTTAACATTAATTTAAATCCATTCTACAGTAAGAAAAAAAACGGTGCATACGCGTCGTGTGTGTGTGTGTGTGTGTTTGTTAAGATACATCGTATTATGTGTGTTTGTTTAAGATACACAGTATATTATATGTGTTTGTTTAAGATACACAGTATATTATGTGTGTTTGTTTAAGATACACAGTATATTATGTGTGTTTGTTTAAGATACACAGTATACTATGTGTGTTTGTTTAAGATACAACCTTACATCGAAAGGTACTAAAAGGTTATTGATAAAGAAAGAAAGTTTAAGATACACAATGTGTGTTTGTTTAAGATTCACCGTATTATGCATTTGCTTTGCTATGGTAATTTCATGGCAACCCATTCATTTTATTATTTGCGTCAAGTTTTATTTACTTTATCTAGTATTACAATTGTTATTAATATCCGGCCTAAAAAAGAAATTGAACAAAGACTAGATCATACCTCTACCATGAATGAAAATGCACGTAGTATTATAGCCCATAATATCAAAGGCGGTTGTCCGTTTGGAGATGATGATGATCATCATTATAACATGGGACCTCAATATATTTTGTTAAATGCTTTAAAAAATTTGCACATTTTTAAAAACCTAGTCTCAATGGTTTCAATACACGTCTGTAATGATAATAATATGAGTCTTCCAGTCGCGTACAATTGTCCCGCCCGTAACATTAATTCCTTCTTCCTTGCAACCAATTTGAGATGGAATCATGGTTGGTTATCGTGTTGATGAATATTACACGCATAATTGTCACCCAGCATTAGTGATTACTTTGACTGTGGCGTTATAATTATAGCATATTTTTCTAGATTTCGCCGTACTGTGGTAACCCTCTCTCTCTCTCTCTCTCTCTCTCTCTCTCTCTCTCTCTCTCTCTCTCTCTCTCTCTCTCTCTCTCTCTCT
>JARBEQ010160559.1:0-13063 GCA_030265355.1 Tritonia tetraquetra
GGCCCGAAACGTTCTACATCCCTGTGTTCTGTCCCTTTTGGAAGTTTATACATTACCTACCCATCTTGTTCATTTATTTCACTTTCAGCAGCACATATTTCATTGCTCTGAGCCACTGGGACCCTATTCTGTTATCGCTACCAGTCATCGTAGTTATCTTCATCGATGAGTTCTCTCCCTTCCTTCCCTATTTCTCCTCTTTGTATCGCCAACGTTATCATCATTTGGTGACGAATATATTCATACATCAACAATCCACCTGTTTATGACTATACCATATTATTATACCTAACCCTTTCCCGTCATGGTGCGGTTTTAAACAAACCGAATCATCCAAAAATGTAAAAGTTATCGGTTTTACGCCATTTTCGACACTTGAAGATCTAATGAGTAACGAGGGGGCGTTAGTAGCCCAGTGGTCAAGTCACTTCGAACGCGGAGGACCAGGTTCGAGCCCGCCTAGTATCTTTTTTTCTGGTCCTTTCAGAGTTTTCATGGCTCGGCCCTGGGAATCCACGTGGAATCTTATCAAGTTCTTTAGAACCTCCTTGGCATGCCCTTGATGTGTTGACGAGTAACGGACCGAGGGCAGCGAACGATCTGAAGCGCCTAACAGGCAGCTCGCACTGGATTGAGAAGGATATAGGGGTGCATTGGCCTGCCGGGGGTAAACTATACATTGTAAAGCGCATAGAGCATGATGAATTCCGTGGATATGCGCTATATAAATGCTAGTACTTCTACTCTTCTACTCCTTGATCCAGAGAAATCCAGCCTCATGATGCTGGCCCTACACTGTAATGGTAAAAGAGAATTGGATAAGAAAGAAAGAACTTCTACTCTGCGTAAAAAGATCCAACATTCGATTGGTTGGAAAGAGGCACGGTAGAATAAACAGGAGCAAAACCAACATGGCGGCGGGAAAGTATTGTGTCTACTGCAGACATTTGATTCCATGTGGTGGGAAAGAAAAACATAAAGAGAGTAATATGTTTGCTGTAATATCATGTAAAAGTGTTTAAAGGATACCCACTTCTAAAACGCGTGGTGAACTTATGAATGTCTCACAAACACTGTAAATGTCAAAGAAGCAGGAGGATAAACCAGAGAGGTGGCGATTAAAGGTTTGTAGTTGTAAGATGTTAGAGTACATGTTTAACCTTTACAGGAGAAGGGAGAACCAGATAGATGGCAAATGTGATTCGTGTTCAACAATTCCCGACGAGTCGCAGCGCCATTTGGGAATTCCCATTTAGAAGGATGAAAGTCATAGAGAAGGCACAGTGCACGTCTCAAGAGCCGTCGCGTACAAAGCCCCCAAACCGAGTGGCATCACCGTCAAATTCCCGTTGCTCTCTCACTAAAGCCTTAGAAAGAAAACCCTCTCGCGCGCACGGAGTGCGCCCGTTTTCCCTCCTCATGCGTTATAGAGACTTTTCGTGTCTTCACTGGGAGAGTGATGACATTGCGAGGGAGATGTGATGTCACTCTGTTTGGGCCCTAAGTAAAGACAACATTGAATTGAACAGTCCTTACTTGCTGAACGCCGCTTCGGTATTGGGAGAAAATAGATTGAAGAGAGTCATGTTTAAAGTCAGGCAGGTAAACAAATAGACAGAAAGTAGATGTAAAACTAGAAGTACATGAAGCTATTTCCTTTCTTCGTCCCTGCCCACATCCTTCGACTTTGAGCATTTTCACAGGAAGGTTAATGCTGTACACAGTCGAGAAGGGAAAAAAAGGAATTAACGAAGTGGAGCCAATATGTGTTCTGTCTCTCTGTGTGCCTTTCTCCATTCACCTCTTGTGTCCCATTGTAATGTGGGGTCCAGTCCTATATAGCAGAAGAGAGTTGGCATCAAGAATCCAAGACAAGCAAGCGATCGTCCCACGGTACATGTTATGTGGATAGATTTCATTTTGAAAGTTGCCAGGGCAGCAGGAAAGATGATATATATATCTGTCTGTCCATCAATCGATGTATAGAGTGACCCCAAAAAACCCCCAAAAAAGGAAGAGAACAATAAAATAGGGGCTGCTGGAAGTAAAAAATCGATGAATAAAAAAGGTAAAGGAATTTCGCATTTCATCTACCTTTTTTGTATAGGAAGAAAAGAAAAGCTGAGGAGATGGATGGATGATATCGATGATTTGTCTGAGGGAATGATCTATGTGTTCTAGAAAGATAAAGATGGATGGATTGATGGACAGACAGACAGATAGATAGACAAATAGCTAGATACAGAGACGAATAAATGGAGGCGTCCATAGCTCAGTGGTTAAGTCACTTGACTTCGGATGCACAAGATCGGTTACGATCCTGGATAGCAAGGTTTTATTTCTGGTCCTTTCAGAGTTTTCACTCTTCCCTGGAGATTCACGGGAATCTTCTTCAAGTTCTTCAGAACCGCCTTTGATATGACCTTTAGGGCATAGAACTTATAACTTTTAAAGATACATAAATGGATGAGTTGATAGTTAGCTATATGGATAGATAGATAAAAGATAGATAGATAGATGGATGAATTGGTAGATAGCTATATGGATGGATGGATATATAAAAAGATAGATGGATGAATGGGTAAATAGCTAAATGGATGGATATATAAAAAGATAGATGGATGGATTGATAGATAAAAGATAGATAGATAGATGGATGAATAGATATATAGCTATACAGATGGATGTACAGATGGATAGATAGAAAGACAATGATAAGACAATGATGAGAAAAGCGAAGATGATGATCAAGAAACATGGTGATTAACAATGAAATATTTACAAGTTGATAATATCATGGATGAAGAGAGACTAGTATAGCTTTTATAGCAGAGAGGAAAGATACTTTCAGGGCCAATAAACACAGTATAACAAAACTCTAATAACAGATTACACATGAATCACCCACAACAACACACCTATAACTTTGTTTAAATAATTTATTTGAATCAAAAAAACAAACTCTTGAGTGGGTGAGGAAAAAGGATTCAAAAGAGCCACACACAACCATCCCATGGTTCTCTCCTCAGTTCTATGATTATCGTAAGAGTATATAAAAAATGTTGATATTAGCATTGAGATGACTGATGGATGTTTCGTGTTTTATCAACCAAACTTTCTTTCTCCCTTTCTTTCTTTCTTGCTTCAATAACATTGTCCTGTTTGTCAAAATGACCAAAGTATTCATACAAACAATAGTACAAATGTCATGTTGTCATTTTATGTTTCTGTCTCTTATAAAAATGGGATGCACTCATTAACTTTCAACGTTAAAATTTCATAATCTCTCTTTCACAGTACTTCTCAATGAGAATTATGTAATTATTGTTTTTCTTTCAACCCACAGTCCTTGCTCATTATAAATTCCCCTACAAGATACACATGTTCATTGGTTATGTATAAATCTCTGAAATAACATATCAGTTTTATCAAATGAATTTTGTCAATCTATTTCATATAACATGGTAATAACAAAACAAAAAAAGTGCGAACATATTGTTTTATCTTACATCCAAAATTCAAATTTCAAGCTGTTCAATTCATTGCTTTCTTAAGCTTTCTTAAGCTTCTGTGGGTTAGGAACAAACATAGATCTTAATATCTCAATTTTGTCAGGCTGGTCCTGTGGAAACTTGAAAGTTAAAGAAAATTCATCAATTGAACTGCTCAAGTTAAATTTCAACTTTATTCTCTTCATCCCCCCCTCCTACCCCTATCAATGTGAGCAGCCACAGGATCAGTAATGCATCAAAACAGGGCCGCACACACAATCTGACAGTTCACATTTTTTTAAAGATCTAGTTTGAAGTATGATGGAAAATATGTAATGATATATTATGTGGCATCATGAAGGTAAAAATATAAACACACAACTGGCCAAGTATTCAGATACTAGATTTGGCACAGCTGTTTTGTCTCACACCATCAAAAAAATAATAAAAAATTAGCATTTTACGATGGGAGGAAAAAATGTATTAGGAGCAATTAGAATTATGAAAAGGAAAGGCATGTCTGTCAAAACACATGTAACATTTTCAAAGACAGCTTTCTGTAGTAGTCAGCTGACTAAATTCTTCATCATTTACTAATGGTTTGAACTACAAAGGAGAATAAGTATTGTGTATCAAATAAATATTTAGAAAAAAGGTGTACATACAAATTAGTTATCTTTATCTATTAAAAAATAATCATAAAATTTAGAATTGATAATCATAAAATAACTATTCAGCTACGGATTATAAAGTGAGGAAGTCATTTGTGTTAAAAATTAGTTTTCAGATGAAAGTTATTATGATCAACTTATTTAGGTAGGATAAATGTAATGGAAAAAACTGTTATTCTCATTTTCAAAAAACCACGGCTGCCAGCATTCAAACCTCCTAAGATGAGATCATATCATGTGTTATGACTCAATACTTCCACTAAGCAATGATGAATCATGGGATTGACAGCACGTAAATATTCACTCAATTGTAATGGAAGTCACAAAATCACACATTCACACTTTTACTTATTTACAGGACCATACTGGTGATACACAGTATTAGTTGATGTTCGCTGAGTAAATCACAACACATTATTATTCATATTTGTTTATAAAATGTTGCACATGTATAATACATAAGAAGATCATTAAAAGTACTGATCACATTAATGTAAAAATACACTGGAACAGCTAATAAGGTAATGTCATAACAGCTCAATCATTTTGTATTTTGTACCAAGTCATATCTATACGATAAGCTGAAAGCAGAAATAAATCAACAGAAGCAGCAAAACATATCTTTCTAGTGTTCTGTAGAAGCTTTCTTCTTTAACAGGCAAGCTCAAAGAAGTTTCCATGAAATAGTTCTAATAGATTTTGAAAGGTACAATTGTTTTTTACCCCAGTAACAAAGGTTACACTTCAAGGAGAGAGATTTGGGCATCATATAAATATAGAAATGTTTTTTTATATCATCCATAATATGCAATGATTATGTGTTGCTAGAACTTCAGTGGAACATGATAACTTTGCACAATAATTAATTCTCTAATTTTAATAATGCCCAGCAATGTTAATTGGTATCAGACTTTTAACAACTATAAAGCTATGAAAATGATGTAAAGAATATAAAATAATTGCTAACAGCATTCTAAATAGCAAAATTTGACTAATTGTAATCATATACTAACTGCTATTGTGGTATTTCACTTGCCAGCAATTAAAAAAATTGTGGTTCTTTTTTCTTGTTTTTTTTAAGAAAAAAAGAAAATCTAAGACATACAACAGTTTTATACATTACCGCGATTCAAACAGATTAGTTCATTTATTCATAATCCTATGACCTGAAAATCTGTAACATACTAGTGAAGGACAGCCAAAGCATGCTCAATGTAAAAAAAGAGATAAAACACTTGTTAATTCTATTGAACAAAACAAAATGACAAAAGAGCTCCATCAAGACAATGACACAGGGAAATGAGGGAAACGTTGATTCGTTTTCCGCACATTATCCAAAGCTCTTGCATCAAGTTTAAATAATATGGGAAACTTTTGGCAGTTTCTGTGTAATGGGCTGCCAATAAAAATTAGAATCTTTCATTGTCAATGAGCATTGCCAAAACTTTGAAACATCTTTTAAAATGCAAAATATAGTGCTTACTATAGACAATATAGAATGAGAGAGAGAAAAAGAAAGAGAGAGAGAGAGAAAGAGGTGTGAGAGAGAGAGAGAGAGAGAGAGAGAGAGAGAGAGAGAGAGAGAGAGGCAAAACATTGGAGGTTACTATACAAATAATTAAACAAAAAAAAATAATAAAAGCACTATTTACCTAACACTAGTAAACCTTAGACATTCTTAAGTCATGCAAAGAATATATGGGATCAGATTCATGCATTGAATAAATAACAAATTTAAAATGAAATCCAATCTAATAATAGCACAAATTCATTGCGTGATGACGTATATCACAAAGGGTAATGACGTTTATCACAAAGAGGTTTAGAAAAAGGAAAACATCAATCAATTTCATTGAAAGTTGAAATATGATTTTTCTCATACTTTGGATGAAAATGAAAACAGTATGCAGGGGTATTTACATTATGTAGTATGTTTCATCAGAAAAACATTAAAATTGATGCTAGTATGAATAGCTCATTATTGCAGTCTTGTAAATAATTAAATGAGGAGCAAATCTATATCCAGTATAAGATAAGGGATACATTTGAATTCATTGCATAATATCATTAGGAATATATAAAACCAATTCCATATAAACTGGAACAAGGAGATGCATTCAAAATTTATGTAGTAAAAACACTGAAAGGATATTACAACTTGATGATATTAATTGCACTGAAAATCAACCTGACTGATAAAAAAACATATTTCAAAACATGGTAGAACACTGGAGTGGTGGTCTTTGCCATTATTGTGAATAAACCACATCTGTACGATTTGGATTTGATTTTTTTTTTTAAAGAAGCAGAAAAAAGGAAGAAAATAAAAATGTACAGACCCAGACATTGCACCAAAATGTTTAGGGGGAAGAAAATTGAACGACAATGATAAACAAAGCATTATAGATTTGGGATTTCAATATCTTCATTTCTTTCAGTTTTGAAAATGGGTTAAGCATATTAAAAATGAAAAATAAATTCGAAATCAAAACTATGATACAAGGTCTCCACAAGTCAATTTTAATGTTATTGATCCAGTCTGATGTTCTGCTCTAATGTGTAAGACACCAGCATGCAATTCAAATCCTCATCGCGATTGGTCGAAATCTGCCTGCATACAAAGCACCTATATAGGC
The DNA here is from genome assembly GCA_030265355.1 of Tritonia tetraquetra. Classification (NCBI taxonomy): domain Eukaryota; kingdom Metazoa; phylum Mollusca; class Gastropoda; order Nudibranchia; family Tritoniidae; genus Tritonia; species Tritonia tetraquetra. Next base: position 6,799 of record JARBEQ010160559.1, read on the forward strand.
CCAAGCCAAGCAAATGCTGATATTGCCTTGAATTAATGACATAACAAAATATACATTTGTTATCGCATGAGATTGTAGTCTTGTAACATTCTTTGTTGTTGCATTGGTGTCTTAAAAAGTCGAATACTTTGGACATTTTACCAAGATACCTAAAGTAATGTAACATTCAAAAGGAAAAAAATAATTCTGCTCTAGTAAATCAAATGCTACTACTAACTTAGATTCAATTTTAATTTCAAGCAGAATTTGTGGTCCTATTTTTTAGTTCAAGATATAACATTTATGTATGATCTCATCTCTTTCACGGTCAATAATTATAGGTACCATATTCTGTAATTACATGGGCTGATTTAAAGACATTCACCATTTTTGTCTAGTAGTTTATTGCCAAGATATACTGTTGAAGAAAACTAAAAACATCCATATCCTTTGTCACTGTCAGTTTTTCTCACTAGGCAAAGGTGTGTAACCAATTTCATTTATTGCATCTCCTGCAAAAAAAACCCCAACTCAATTTTAAGAAGAAAAAAGTAAGGGATAGGCTTTCTTATTTAAATCAAAACCATTCATGAAAAAAGCTAAAAATCATAACAAATAAAAAAAATAAAAAAATAATGACAGTAAGGATGAGAAATAGTAAGGATGAGAAACCGAGTCTTTGAAAACGTATATTATAGAATTAACACACTTTGTACAACGAATGCTCATGTATGTAGTCAATGGGTGTGTACGTGAATCATAATATAAATTTAAGAGCAAAAAACCCAAAACAGGATTACTATAAATACATAAATATAAATATCAAACTGATATTAAGTCTTACAAAATTATGATCAATATCACAGAGGGAAGGGTATGGTTGGAGCATTCATTCTGACATGCGCACCTAAAATATTACACATACACTCCTGATGCATTACACATACACACCTGAAGCATAACACACACACCTGGAGCATTACACATCTGGTAAAAGTGTGGAGCACCTCCATTTGAGCCATTCAGTCACATTGGCTGTGCTGCATTTATCTTTTTGACTTTCACACTTTCATATTCATTCAAGATGAAAACACTGAATGATATTTTTACAAATACACAGTTCAACATTTGTCCATCTTCCACCATGCCAACAATGGGAGTCATGCATAATAATCAAATTGAATAGAAACCAATGTTTTTTGCAGTAACAAGGACTTTGGAAAGAACAAGCTATGGGACAACTAGGAAGAATGGAAATAAACCATGTTTACTACTGGTGATATTACTTTGACCAAAATGAAAATCATTGGCATCATGTTAGTAGTTAGCTTATACTGTCAAAAACATGTCAGGTACCTTGCATAGACTTATCAAAAGATAGTTAATACTATCAATACCATTTTTTCAGAAATGGAAAAATGAAGGTAGATACTAACATTTTTAACATATCAAAAGTAATTTAAAATTATTTTGTTTTTATTTTCAGTACTGCATCTTCATGAGTAATGTTATTGCTGAGTGTATGAGTGGTAAGGGAATCTTTTGAAGAATACAATAAAGACTTCAACTGTTTCAAAAGCTAGCAAAACATAAATATAATTTTGTTTGTCTAAGTGATTTTTACATAGTTTTGGTCCCAGCTTGATGTACAGCCTTATATTTACTGATGAACAGTCAGATCTCTCTTCTTAACACTTTGACTCCACATGTCACCAATCAGCGACTTGCTGTATTTTCTGTTGACTCCACCTGTCGCTGAATGGCGAACTAGGCTAGCTATTAGTGAGAGATAGATGACTAACCAATGCTTTAGACAACAAATACACTATATTTTCTGGACATGCACACTCGCTAATGTTGTGCTGTATGTAGTTTTCGAGTCAACTCAATTAGAGTGATTTTTGTTGAGTTTTTGGTCATTTTAAAACCAATTTTCAGCCAGATTTTCATTGATCTAGTTTTTCACTTTAAAACACTTTGAATCATTGGATATTGATTTCATGAGCTATTGTAATTTCTAGACTTGACTTTCTGATTGATTCAACTCAATTCTATGCATCTGGACCCTAGTTTTGATAAGTCAAAGCGTATCAGGTCTATTTCTAGGCGAGATTCCCGATTATTTAATTGAAAATTATATAATCTGTTTCACTAATTTCTATTTCATAACAATCTCCAAGTATTTAAATGCTTTCACATGACATTTGGTGCAGTTTTTTTAGTAAACAGATGAGCAATGGATTTTTTTTTTACTTTACCCCTCTTTGATTGTCCCATTGCTACCTATGTGGAGGGAAGGGGAAATTACTAATAGGGGCATGTGGAATCAAAGTGTTAAAGGACAAATCTATTGTGTGTTATCATAATTACCACACGGCTGAACATACAGCTGAAAACTATGATCAGTATTCTAAGACAAGTGGGTGGTGGTCTGCCCATTGTGTCCTAACAACCTTGAATGGCTTAACAAGTAAAAAAGCATTATAACTTTCATCTGATTGAAGGCAGAATATTTGTTGCTGCTGTCTTGGAGTTGTTACCCCATCAGCTACAATAACTCAGTTTTGCCATCAATGACTCTCCATTTTTTTTTTTGAAAGCCTGAGGTTATTCATTGGGCACATTGATTTATTTTCTACACCCAAACATAAAAGCAATTAAAGACTTCATAAAACAGTACCAACATATTCAATAGACTTTAACTATGTACCTACACAGTAATCTGGAAATCAATGCCAAAAAAAAGGATCCAATCTGCATAGCAATCTGCTTCATATAATACTAGTCTTTTTCAGTTTCTAATTACAACTCACACGAGCCTAAGATACAAATGTTCAAGCAGCAAAAGGATTCAAGGATTGCCTCTCCCAGTCTCCATGTAAATTTTGACAAGTTCAAAGCGATATCACTGTTTGTCAGTCAAATGATTGGACAATTTGGCCTATCTTTTAATATGCTAAAACATTTCTAAAGATTCTATCTAAAAATTGTATTCAAACTTAAATATAGTTTGTACAATGTTAGTCATACAATATAATTTTCTACCACTGTACAGTCCTTACAAACAGTAACATGTTACGTTTTCTGTCACAATCAAAGCTTTCTTTCTTTCTTATCCAACTCTCTTTTACCATTACAGTGTAGGGTCAGTACAATGAGGCTGGATTTCTCTGGATCAATATATTAAGCCAAGCAGGTGATTAACCCACTGTTAACAATCAAAGCTAACATTTTTAAATGGCAGACCACAGATAAATGCCCCATCTCATAATTATCATATGTGAATAAATGATTTCAAATATTTCTTATTCTTATTCTAAAGACCTACATTTTTAATAGATATGTCTATATTTCTAGCTTTGTACCAAGAACAAAATAATCCACAGTCATGGTCTTTGGTTCTGTAGTCATCATAAATCATCATACCAAGAAAAACATCCAGAAGACTAAGGCCGAAGATATACTCAGCCCGGTTTGAAGACAACAAATGAAGGATAAGAACCGAGCAAGTCTCAATTACAAATGAAAGAGAGACTTGATGGACAAACAAGCTATACTAACTCCAACTTGCATCCAGCTGTTAGAGGACCGCCAGATTGAAGTGTCGCATGTTGCATTCTATCCTTCAAGACAGACGAGACTGACATCCGCTCACGGATTTTGATATTTTTCAATTCCAATATCTTTTTAATGGTTGGTCGTACAAAAAATCTGATTTCATATTTGAAACGAGCGACCACATTTAGGGTAAGATCCAAGCAGAATTCCTATTTTTTCAATAATAACAGAATTTTTTTTTTAATGGATAATTATTTCATCATATGGAGAGAAAGGGGAGGGGCAAAGGGTGTCGATGACACGCCAACCCATGTGTGTGTAATGTGTAATGTGTCGAGTATTATGGTGAAGGACACAAATAGCGGACGCAGTATAGTCATAGTTTTGCATACTTCAACTGTCTTCATTTTGAAGAGAACAGTCGGACGGGCTTAGTATATCTGCGGCCTAAGAATGTTTAACTCAGGATATAACGCTTTTATATAGGTTACAATTTTTAAACCTTTAAATAATTTTGTTACTTTAGTAATATTACAATACCAATATTAATCATTTTACTATGAATATAGGTAAAGAGTTTGAATTTAACTTTTGCTCCATTTGTTTCAAAGAGCAAAACTTAAAAACCTCAACTATTTGCAATTCTAATTTACTCTTTTTAATCAGTGAAATTGGAGGGGTCATAAAGCTAATGAAAATATCTTAAGATAAGGATCATAAAATGAAGCTCTTTAACATGTCGTGTAGTTAGTACAGTATCATTACTTCTTCTGTCAACTTAAAGGAATAATTGCTTTCATGTTGAATCCATAGAATAAGGAAAAAGTCTGATTGGAAATTTAGCACTGTTCTATTGCTTAAAAGCTTGGGATGTAGCAATAGGCAACCAAGGAAGATATCAATATGTAAATGAGCCAGAAACATACAAGAATACTGCTTGTTATATATTTAGTCCTTGGTGGACCTCCTAGCTCACCACCAATGGATGGTTTTCTCCTGAATACAATGATGATAATAGTAAACACTGCAAAGACACAAAATACAGTCACAGACATGGCTAGTTCTCCTGGGTCGACCTCAAAATCACGTCCTTGACTTGTATGATAGAATGCAGCTATGGTCCAGGCAATGCCGATACCCAGGAAGACATTGACAGCGTTACTTCCTGTCACGTTTCCAATGGAGGAATCAGCATAGCGATCGTTAATGGCAGACACTTTACTTGCAAATGTGTCTGTAATAAATAAATATAAATCATTTGTCAAGATAGCATAGGACAGTATCAATTCTTCATATTCTTCTTCTTCAGGCTTTATTCCCATCTCGTGGGGTCACCGGTGCAGGCCCCTTTCCTCCATACTCTCCTGTCCAAGGCATCTTCCTCCTCCAGTTCTGTCGCCCTCATGTCACTCTTTTAAACAGTCTTCCAATCTTCCTCTAGGTCCTCCCCTCACACTATTTCCCACTACTGGCATATTTTTCAAACAAAATCTTCCTCCTTTCTAAGGACACGTCCATGCCATCTCACTCTTTTCTCTCTCAGTTTACCACTGATGTTTGTCACCCCGATGATGTTGATAAATCATAATTTGATTTAGATCTGCCATGGTAAAGTAATTAATGCATTGGTTTAGACTCTAAATAAAACAAGATTTGAAATTGTGTTTTCTCTCTTTTATAAAAATCAAAAGAAAACAAACTATCAAATTTTGGTTTTTATAATCTCCCTTCAGAAAATGTGATGTAGAAAAAGCAATATGTCATTGACACTCTTGAACCTTGAACTCTACATTGTGAGTACCATCAAGCAACACCTTGTAATGACTACCTTGCTCTTCCCTTCATGCCTCTATTCACATTTTTTTTACAGTCAGGCTCTTCTTCTGCATTTCAGCATTTCAAATTACATCAAACAAAACAACTTTTAATCTGTAAAAATGATCCCAATATTTCTTCTGTTCCTAGGTGACCACTTCCATGTTGGGGTGTGAAATCTAGTAACATCTCACGCCTATTTGAAGATACTTATATGTTTGTCATGAGTAGAAACTAACAGACAATGGATGAACGATCAAAATAGATTATTATTCAAATCTGCTTTGTTGCTGGGGACAGCACATAGTTAATTCAATGGTAAAACAAGCCAATTTGCTTTATAACAAATTGATGTTATCATGGAATATCAAAATCCTATGAGCAGCAGTTTATTTAAACTATGTCAAAAAGAGTATAAAGCTATCAACTGATGAATTTATATTTCTGTTTCTTTGTTTCACAAACACATTTGCAAGATCTGTAATTTCACTTTCTTTAACTGTACAGCTCAACATCTTTATCTAAGCCCCCTGTTTTACTAGAACTTATTTCATCCTTTTTCTCTACCACTATCAGTTCAGATTAAGTTCCTTGAGGTGAGGAGCAGATGGGATTAGCACTGAAACAGCTATTTAGATACTAGCATAGCTCTTAGAAATTAAGCTTGAAATTGATCAGAATGCAATTTGTCTGTGCTGGAAAACTTTTTAAAAAGAAAAATCTTGATATATTGGTCAATATTATTTACAAACATGAGGATGCTAACTTTGTAAAAAAAGCTTCAAGAAAAAGTCTTCTTCTTCTTCTTATCCAATTCCCTTTTACTATTACAGTGGAGGGCCAGCACAATGAGTCTGGATTTCTCTGGATCAAGATATTAAGCCAAGCAGGTGGTCAACCCACTGTGACCTTT